>JANVCC010000037.1:22399962-22411220 GCA_025345505.1 Todiramphus chloris collaris | reverse complement strand
GAGTTACAACAGGGAGCACCAGCCGAGAGGGAGGCACCGAGTTACAACAGGGAGCACCAGCCTAGAGGGATGCACCGAGTTACAACAGGGAGCACCAGCCGAGAGGGAGGCACGGAGTTACAGCAGGGCTGGGCTGTAAACGTGCCTGGCCTTTGCCGATGAGCCTTCGCGGGTTCCTGCGACACCCGCCGCCAGCAGCGTTTCTGCACCGCGCTCCTCAGAACGTGCCTTTAGAACAGGACCATGTGGTTCTAAGGAAGAGGAAACCCCAGATCACACCAGCTAACAGTCTGATCCTACAAAATCCACTCCTTCAGTTACTGAAGCAAAATCTCAGTACCTGGCTGAATTTCTTTGTGCTAAGATATTTAACTACTTCATTGCCAGTCAGAGCGATGTCTACAAATACAGCTCTGTTCCAATAACTACCATGGTGAGAGTAACACAGGCCATGAACAGGCCCTTCCGCTATTCAGGACCTTAACACCAGGCTGAATCTTGAGAAGGATCCTGATTTTCATCTGAGACTTCAGCACCCTGTCGGGCCTTTCTCAAGATGCCCTTCATACAGAACTGCTTTGTTTCCTGAGTCTGCAGCACGCAGACACCATCTGCCTGGAGCAGCTTTGGTATTTTTGAATCATGCTCTATAGAACCATGCTCAGTCTCATCTCACTGAGTTTTTGGCTCCACTGAACCCAGGTCCAGTGGTCTGACTGCCATCCTGGTTTTATCTAGACTAGAAACAAAGGAACTGCCCAATACAGCCTGTCTGCCTGACTGTTTTTCATTGTACATATTTTCTCTGTCCTACAAGTGATCAGCTTGCTTCCTTTTAAAGCCTGCAGTAAGCTTTAATCTACTTAGCTGGGATTAATGAGAGATTTGTTAAAGATTTAAAGATTTTACACACTTTGCTTACAACTGTTGTTATCTACAACCATCAGGCGATAAGCCCCATGCAGACAAGCCTTTCTTGATGTCAGGCGCATCCGTCAGGTGTGCCAAGGCTGGTAACGTGATGCTGGTGGCTGATGCCTGTTGCTGGAAGACAGGCACCTTCATGGACCGGTTCCAAGAGCAGCGCTCAGACCTCTGCCTGCACCTTGCCCTTCTGCAAAACCGAGGAAGGGTGGGACAAAGCTGGCAGCTCAGAACGTGGGTGACTGCCCTGGCACCCACAGCTGACGCTGCCAGAGAGCTCCATGCTGGTAGGAGTGGACAACCAGGAGCATCCATCCAGCCCAGGCTAGCACTGCCTGACGTCACGTGCCTCATTCAGGAGAGGCGAGGAAGGAACTGGATGTTCCGGTGGTTGTCTATTACTGCATGCATTGCTGCTGGGGAACGGATGGTGGCAGAGGTGACATGAGTCTTAAAACAAGGTGTCTATCGTGGATGTGGGAACACTTCTTGGTGGAAATTATGCCAGGTAACGTTAGTAGGCACATGGCTAAAATAGGCTCTGTTGGGGAGGCCCTCACGTGCAGAGCAGCCTCAGCTCACAAATCTGCTGGAGTAGTGTTTCAGATGGCTTACCTCCGTCGAGGGCCAGAAGGCAAGAGCTGCAGACAAAGGTCTCAGGAAGCCTCAGGGAATTCTTGCAGTGCCACCAGTGGGGAACCGCAGCGGCCAAGCACAGGACAACACTGGGACTGGAAGAAAGCAACAAGGGTCTGTCAGGTGCACTCTGCTCAGCTGGCAACCCACCCCCCAACAGAAACACAGATAATAAATGAGTGATGCTGTGCGAGGGATTTCCCATGCCACCATCCCTTGTTACCTGACCTACAAAGGCCAGAAAATCTCATCTGGCAGGTATGGAAGTTTCAGTGCATGTGCTTGGTGGTCTTTCACCCTCCCACTCCAAAGAAGCTGTTTTCTCCTTAAATACAACGTTCAGGACATTCGCCAATCCTCAGTGCAGCACCAAACCACAACAGAACGTTCATGACTTTTGGTGGCTTTATAAAAATACCAAAAAGCCACATCTATATAGAAGGCTCTGCCCACTGGAAGGGAGGCATTCCAGCAGGCAGCTGTCCCTGGGGCCATCAGGGCAGAGGAGGATGGCGTGGCAGGGCTCCTGGGCAGCCCTGTGCCTTGGAGAGAGCAGGGGAGGGAACAGGGGAACCTGAGCTGCGCCCTGAGAGGAGAAGAGCTCTGCTGCTGCTGCTGCCCTCGCATTTCTTTGTATTCTGGTGCCATGTGGGTCAGAAGCAGTGCAGGGACAGGACACCAGGACCAGCACCCTGTGCAGACCAGAGCACAAAGCGGTGGACTCCAGACTGAGCTGTGGGTTCTCCCCAAATGGAGGCTGAATTCCCTCCAACAGCTGTGAATTGTTCCACAGCCACAGCTCCGCCTCCCACCCCACCATCCCAGGCTGCAGTGCCTCCAGCCCTGGAAGGCTGCTTGTCACAGGTTCTGTCTGGAGAACCAACCCAGGTCCTGCTGCAGGATCCAAACACCCTAACAAGCAAACAGATGTTCTCCTCTCCTTTCCAGCTCACAGGAGCTTTTGTGGCGAGTGAAGCAGGGTGGTTTACCTTGAGGTTAAAAGTGGCCCTGACTCCTTATATTGCAGGGCCACCGGGTCCCGAGCGGTGGGATGTTCCCCGGAGCTATCACACCACTCCCTCCCACAGCCCTTGGCCCTTCCCGCTGCCACATCTCCTGCACTCCCCACCAAACACCTGGCCTCCCACTGCCTTCAGTGGACACACCAGTTATTCCCAGTGGCCCTGATCCTGCTCAGGCTCCAGGTCAGTCTCACCTACTCTGCTGTCTGCGGGAGCAGCAGGTGGGACGGTCACCCCTCAGAACAGGAGGGAGGCACCCAAGTTGAGCAGTCATAAGCAAAAGCTGCTTTGGAGTCTGGATGTGCTGCTGCCTCTCACTGGCTTCTCTCTCGTGGCAGAGGATGTGCCAGCTTTGCCTTCCTTACACCTAACGAGAGGGTCCTGTAGAAGCCCTTTAGGAATTACTGCTTTGTACTGGATGGCTTACACTGTCAGAGTCAAGACCTGTAGCTACCAAATAAACCATGCAAAGACTCACGTTATTTTGAAACTGATTGAAGATGAGAGATTCATCAGTTCAGACACCAAAAAGCTTGCTCTGAAAACAGAGAAACACGTATCTTTTACAACTGAGATGCAGATTCTCAAGAAAAGCAAATTACACTTGCTTGCCCAGAAGCCCTTCCAGGAACCTGCTGGAGCTGAGGCAGGATGGTGCTGAGCTGCCCCAGTCACTGGGCTCACCCACCCTCCTGCTCCTCACTAGACCCTGCCTGGCATGGGCAGGCTGGGACCAGAGCCACGCCATGGTCACAGCCACGCTGGCACCAGAGCCACACCATGGTCACAGCCACGCCAGCACCAGAGCCACGCCATGGTCACAGCCAGGCCGGCACCAGAGCCACGCCATGGTCACAGCCACACCAGCACCAGAGCCACGCCGTGGTCACAGCCAGGCTGGCACTAGAGCCACGCCATGGTCACAGCCAGGCCAGCACCAGAGCCACGCCATGGTCACAGCCAGGCTGGCACTAGAGCCATGCCATGGTCATAGCCAGGCCGGCAGCAGAGCCACGCCACGGTCGTGCCACAGCTTTCCACATGCCAGTGCCCATTATTATTTACCCTCTCCCTGCACAGACAGCTAAGAGCAGCAGCGTTCCCATGTGAAATAGCCTACCTGTGCTCTCCCGATGCTCCCCAGGTCTCCAAGCATGCAGAGAAGAGGGAAAAAAAGGAAAAGGAGCCTTGATACCTGTCCTGTATTTCCAGATGTCGCAGACACCTCTCCGGTGCTGAAGCTGGCCTCTGCCGGCGCTGGGCAGGAAGCTCAATGTTGCTCTGCGCTGGCACTGCCACCCCCGCGCCGACCTTGCAGCTCTTCCGAAGGTGACGGGTCTCTGACTCAGAGCGCAGGTCAGACGTGGCGCATCGCGGAGCAGCGGTAATCCCACCGTGCCCGTCGGGGCGAGCGTCTCCACGCGCTCCCTGCTGCGCGCCGTGCCCACGCAGTTTGCTCGCTCCTGCTGCCCGAGCCCCAGAGACGCCGGGCAGGGGCTGTCCGGCCACCCCTGCGCCGGGCAGTGCCTCCTGGAGAACTTTGAAGGGAGCAGGTGGGGGCTCGGCCGAGGGATAAACGGAAAATAAAATGAGGGGGCCAGGAGGAAAGGGGGGCTTCTTTCCTGCTAACGAGCGCTTGAGCTGCTGATCTCAAGAAGACTTTGAAAAGAAAGCGCAGAGCCCTCCTGGCAGGGCAGCCAGCCCAGCTGCCCTCCCCGCGACTCACTTTTTATAAATTCTGGGAAACACTTTTAGACAGACACTGGCACTCATAAATTATACACCTCATTTGCATATTCCAGTCATGAGACATTATGCAAATGTGACCTGATTTGCATAATGGATTCCTCTCGTCGCTTCACTTGCTTCATGCTTTTAAAAAAACAAAATGAAATAAAATGAAAGCACGAGAAGGTGAAAGCAGCAAGTTCCCAGCGTCGCCGCATCTCCTCCCCGCCGCACCGGCACTCGCCCTCGCTCGCGGCGGAGATTGGGGCGAGGGGGAGCGCAAGCAAAAAAACAAAGCCCCCACATGGTTTATTTCTCCCGTAATTACAGCGAACTAACTTTCCCCTGGTTGAGATGCTTCATCCCAAGCGACGTATTTGAGCCAATTAAGGGAAGGAAAACGAGCCCTGGAAGGCAGGATGAGTCCCTGGCAGGCAGCGTTCCTCCGCAGCCCCGGCTCGGCGGTGGCAGGGTGCTCGTGGCGGGGAGCCCCGTGGCGTGAGACCCTGCGGCTCACCTCCGTGCTGCGGAGAGCCTTTGGGGGGGACGGCGTCGCCGCCCGAACTTCGACAGAGCTCGCCTCTGCGAAAGGAGGGTGGGGGCGAGAGCCGAGGGGAGGGGTTGCTTTGATTGTTTATAGCAAAATATAGCGCTGACATGTCGGGAGGACGAGGCAGAAGCGCGTCAGCCGCCCCCAGACGCACTCCAACAGGCGGACGACCGTCCGTCCATCCCTCCGCAGTGGCTGGTTTTGCTGCGGGCGCTTCCCTGCCCCCCTGCACCAGCGCCAGCGGCAGAGCCGTGCCAAGCGGCTGGCGTCCGTACCCTGTGGGAAAAGTTAACTGTAATTCTTCAGCTTTTAAAATCAATTAACCCGTGTGTTAATTAACATCAAGTCGACGGGAGGAGGAGGAGGAGGGGAGAGCGGGAGGGAGGAGGGAGGAAAAGAGCTGCAAGGGCGGATGGCAGCAGAGTTGGCACAGTGCCATCCATTCAGTGGCAACGCCACAGCTCCCTGCGATCGCGGCAGCGGGTATATGTTACGGGGGCCCTGTGCGCGGGCCAGACAGTGCGGTAGAGCCAAGGGAGATTATCCAGACCCCCAGGAGCAAACGGCAGGCAGCGACCGGAGGCGCAAGTGCCAGGATTACAGAGTAGGCTCCTCCGCTGCGAGCCCTTCCTCGGACGCACGCCGCTGTGGGGACGGGGGCTCCCCCGCCAGCGCCGCACAACTCGGACTTCCAGCACTTTTTCCCCCCTTTAAACGTCATTCTGCCGCAGTGGAGCCAGCACAACGGATGCTTTCACACCCTGCGAGACAAAGGCCGTCGTCTCCGCCATGACACCGCTTCGTTCCAAGCCGAGGCCGGCATCTTGGAGTCTTTAAAAATAAAGGGAAAAGGGAAACGCGAACAATAAAAACAGCGACAGAAAAAACCTCAACAACAAACCCCTCGTGCCCGGTCTCCATGCCAGGGGCAACATGGGCATCTGTCGCAGCAGAAGGCGCTTGTGTGGGGCTTTCTTTTTTTTTTTTTTTTTTTTTCCTTTTTTTTTTTTCGCAAGCTGTTGGCGTGTTTGCCATTCAGGTTCATTTACAATTAACTCCAAAAAAAAACCCAACCACACCCAACCCAGTCAACAACAAACAAAAGGGAATAGCTGACATCGACAGAGAAATGCCATAAGAAGCTGCAAGAATGCGAGCTACAGACGGTGCCATTTGCCATTCGGACAACCTCAGGGAAAGATGCCAGTTCTGCAGCTCGGGAGAGACTCCGAGAAGGGAGCGTGACGGTCTCCAAATAGCACGCCAAAGGAAGGAAGGAAGGAAGGAAGAAGGAGGGAAGGAGGGAAGGAAGGAATACAGCTCTTATAGGGCAGGATCACAGCTGCACACAGCCTCTGCTGGGAGGAGAGGGAATGTTTATCGGTGTAGCAGGGATGCCTGTGTATGCACACACGCACACGGAGCGGTGTGCGTATGGACACACACACACACATGCACACAGTGCCTCAGATACCTGCAGCTTAGACGTGTGAGTGCGGGGGTGCGCGTGACGGGGACGCGTGTGTGCCTCTGTACGCACACGCGCGTCTGTGTGCGGGTATGGATTCGTGTGCACGCGTGTAACACACACATATGCATGGAGATGTGTGTTTGTGTGCTCGGGTGAGAGAAAGGCACGGAGCGAGGCAGACGCAGACATAGACACACACACACACTCACCCAACGTCAGTATACATCCCACTTTTTGACCTAGGTATACACAAAATAAAAATCATAGTGGAGCAGCAAGCAGGCAGGCAGAGATTTATCTACATTCACTGCTATCACCAGGGAGATGAATGGGGCCGATCTGAAGCCCTTTACACGATCCACTATGGGAGTGAAGGAGGAGGAGGGATGCCACACAGACATGCACAAACTTGAAGACAGAGAGATTTGGAAGGTGCTACTTGTGAAACCCAGGTGGCACTCCGGAGGGTGAGCGAGGGAAAGAGCCGCACGGGCTCTCCGCAGGGTCCGAGGGCTTGGGGCTTCGGGAAGAGGGCGTCAAGGGACAGCTGGCTACTTACGGTGTCTGCGCTGCTGAGGATCCTGCAAGGTGTTCTGTTGGCACCGGGCGCTGAGCCAGGGAAGGGCACTGGAAACAAAAGGGAGAGACAAAAAATAAAGTCATACAATGGGAATATTAATTGCCTCTCTTGCGGATTTTACAAAACACACAAAATGTTTTCTTTTCGCTTGGTTTTTTTTTGTGGATTGGCGCGCTTCCCTTCTGCGTGGAAAATACTAGCATGGGATTTACAGCCCAGATACAGGGCTCGGGATTAACAGCGCTGGCATCTTTTGGGCATATTTTTTCTTTTAATGAATGAGCTTTCGCTGTTAATGAGGAATAATCGTTTGGCTAATGAGCTTTGAAACATTAAGAGAAAAGAGGTTTTTTTTTCCCCGTTAATCGCCCTGGTGCGACCGCATGGATGGATTACAAAAGACAGCAGTAGGAACGCAGTACAAAGGGGGGGAAACGTCTCCTGGAGTGGGATAAATGCAGAGATGGGTGATGAGTCCCTGCATCTCTCCTTCCTTCTCTCTCTCTCTTACTCTCTCTCTGCCAACTGCTATGGGTTTCCATAACTCCGCAATCAAAGTGGATGCTCGGGAAAGATTATTATAGTCAAACAGTGAAGCGTCGGTGGTTAATGTCTCCAGTGTTTAATCATCATACAGTAGAATGGTTTTATGCATATTTCATTTGCATATCATTAAACCGCGCTAGCGCGGGACATTCAGAGCTGGAGAGGTACAAAGTTGGGGGGAGCAAGAGGGAGAGTGAGAAAGAGACGGAGGGAGGAAGGTCCCTATGATGCCTATCTTCAAAAGCCAGGGACTTGTTCCATGATCTGTCTTCTACTTTTGCTAAAATCATGATGACTTGGAAACCTTTGAAGTTGGATATAACCTTGGATTCTTCTAATTCCAGCAGAGTGATGTATTAGAAGGGGGGAAATGATGCTGCGCTAGACATTTAAAGGAATATAAGCTCCAGTGGAATGGAAATAGGAGCTCTTTGGGGAACGAACTGGCAGAGCCAGCCACAGCTTCGACAAACACCACACCTCTGGGTTAATGCTAGTAAAGGATACCAGAGTCATACAAAAGAAATGAAGACAACATAGACATTAAGATGGGGATTGTATTTCTCTTCTGTTTCTCTTTTCATTTTAAAGGTACAAAGAAGGATGGAACCAGCGGTAATTTACACACTAATTAGCGAACAACTGCCTCTTTTTGTGTTTGTTTTTCTTCTCTTTATTTTGGAGAGGGGTGTTGTCACCGCTGGAGTGATTAATCAATTATTTGGTAGCTCAGATCCTTCTCCACTGGCACTGATCAGGAAGAGAAGGTGGTGGTTGCGGGGGGGGAGGAACACAGTGGGCTCTTTGTAGATCTTATACATGCACAACATATTAATTGGGGTCTTTATAAAGCTCCCTCAATAGACTGTTTCTTCCCTGGAAAAACAGCAGCTGGTTAGCCACCGTTGGCGACTCTTCAAATATCACTTTCGCTGGGGGCAGTTCTGTCGCCGTTTGTTGTTGTGCTTTATTTTCTTTCTCCACGGAGGGGGCTACGCGTGCGGTGCAACCGCTGCCCACCGCTCTCCAAGGGCGGGCAGACAATGTCGCTATCAAGACGATCTCTTGAGCCGAATGCAGAACTTTGCCTCGAAATGAAACGCTGTTCTATATTTAAATTCTCCTCCTTTCCCTCCCCCACTTTTCTTCTCCTCCAAGTCTTTGTCTTGGTTATGAATATTCAGATGAGCCGCGATGTGATTACACTGTACAATTACTTGTGTCCGTGGTGGTGGCAGAGGCACCGAGGAACGATAGAGCCAGATGAGCTTGGAGCTCATTTGGGGTTTGTTTTCTGTACTTTCCCCCCATCTCTGTGGCGCTGCGGCACATGCAGATGTCGCTGTTGTTCTTTATAAAGCCCTAATGATATGCGAAAGCATAACGACCCCATTTGGGTGCGCGGCATCAACGAAATATTATGGGGGGGGAAATCCTGACTGAAGGAATGTCCACATAAATTATTTTTATTTAAATGAGTTGAAGAGGTGGCAGCGAGGCAGAGGAAGTCACATGAATACATGCATAATGTTAATACGCAGAAAGGTTATCACCAAGGAGAAGAGGGTTTTTTGCACTGTGCTCAGGACAAACAGGCTCATTAGGGACTAGCGCAGCCGCCGCGTGATTTACTTATTTATCATTACTCATAGTTAAGCCGGGGCGCCAGGCACGCTCACCGCCAGGAGACACGGAGCGCTTGGAGCTGGAAGATTCCCAGTTTTCATTCAGAAATCGCAGCGGATTGTGCGGTGGGAGGGGGGCAGGAGAAGAGGCACCGGAGGGAGAACGTGTTAAGTGCCAGAGCTGGGTGGCAAAGGAGGGGTCTGATGACAGCCCCGAGGACCGAGTGACAATGCGGCAGCGCTGGCGCTGCTGGTGCCAGGCTTGCCCGTGGCTCCCCAGGCACAGAGCTCTGACCAGCGGGTCCCTGCCTGGCCGGCTCTGTGTCCCCACCAGGGCACAGCGGGACGTGGGGCTCAGCGGCAGCTGGGCAGGCAGCTCCTGGCCATTGTACCACCCGGGAGACTGCTGGGCAGCCGGAGAGCCAGGAGCTGGCCAGATCCTCCCGCGTCTGTTCTTCTCACGGCAGCAACGTTATCAATGGATATTACAAGTACCAGAAGACGTGTGTGTGTGGAAACAGGACTTTTTGGCTACTCTGCTCTGTTAAGAATGCTCCTCTGGGCCTGGGGTTTGCACTGACATACATCAGCAAGGGGTGGACAAAGAAAGATCTAGTGGACCAGCAGCAAACGGCGACACCCTCCCTTCAGCTGTTTGGCATCAGCTTTTCGAAGGTCCATGTTTTGTGTTCTTGGCCTGCACTGATCCAGAACAGCTCTGCCTTCACAGCTTCCTCAGCCTCTACCGCACCCTTGGCCATGAGCGAGGCTCCAGCTGCAGCCAGGCCTGGTCTCCAGGGAGGGAGCATCGCTTTCCTGGCCACCTGAACCGAGAGCAGGCAGGACAGAGGAAAGGCTCTTGTAGATGGCACCTGGTATGAGGAGAGCAGAGCTCCCCTCCCATGCTGTGTCTCTGGGAGCCCTGCAGAGCAGATCCTCCGCTGCCGCGTGGGGTGGCTCCACTGCCTCTGAAGGCTGCGCTTGAGGTGCCATGAGAATGTGCCCAGGGAGCCTGCAGACAGTGGCCAGGTCTCCTTAGGGAAGCCCCAGCACAGCGGGAGCACCGAAAGCCCCGAACGGGAGGATTATGCTCTAGTCTGTATCTGTCTAAGGACCGACGTGTAGAGGATGCAGTGACCCACAGCGAAGAGGGAAGCTGCTGCCCCGTGCTGCTGAAAGACTCCTAAGCACAGGCCCATCTAGCTGCCATCTGCCTTCAGTTCCTCCTGCATCTCAACAGATGCATCCCTGTCATGCGCACGCACACACCCTTCTGCAGAGGCACCCAGGAGACTGAGTAGAAGGCCACAGCCTGCCAGTTCTGATCAAAATAGGACACTAGTACTGCCTCTGGGCAATAAGCCTATATCCAGGCTCTCTCAGCTCACGGTTTCAAACAATGTGCAAAAATTCAGGACACAAGGGATAACCCAATTGTCAGCTTAACTCAGAAGTTAGATGTGAATATCCTGTCCATGACCACACAGCCCTTTCAAAGACATGGCTAGGACATGTTGCTGTCCTGAGGAAAAGGAACCTGTGTGCTAAAACCAACTGGGGCCCAAGCGAGCTGCCCAAAGCTGGTCTACTGTAAGGAACTGAGCAGCCACAGTGAGCTGGAGTGGTCTGAGCAGATCACCTCCACTCTGCCCACCCTGACCAATTGCTTCTTGACCCCAGAGCAGTGGCACTGCTGGTCTGGACCTTGCAGAACTGCAAGCCAGAAGGTGCTGCCTCACCATGTCCCATCTTTCTGGTCCAGCCTCAAAGCAACTTAACGCAGGGGCTGTCAAAGACCAAATGAAGCCTGGGAGAATGAAATAACTGAAAGAAACAAAGAGTTTCAAAGACTCCACAGAAAGGACATGCTTGTGCCATGCCCTTGCCACCATACCAGGTATTCTATTCTTCCATGGCTCTGGTTTTGCCCTGGTAACACATCAGGGACCTCAATCCTGAACAGCACCTTAGCATGCTGTGAGCCTTTCTCATGAGGAAAGGGGTTAACAGGGCAAGAGCCTAAACACAAATGTGCCCTAAGATGGAGGGTGAGATAAGGACTGAAAGACAGGCTATGAGGTGCAGGCTCAGTCCCCTTCCTGTGCCTGCCCTGACAGACAGTCCTCACTGCAGGGCATGGACAGTCCTCGCTGCAGGGCACGGACAGTCCTCACCA
>JANVCC010000037.1:22378542-22399952 GCA_025345505.1 Todiramphus chloris collaris | reverse complement strand
GCAGGGCACGGACAGTCCTCACCATAGGGCATGGACAGTCCTCACCACAGGGCATGGACAGTCCTCACCATAGGGCATGGGCAGTCCTCACCGCAGGGCATGGGCAGTCCTTGCCACAGGGCAGGGCCATTTCTCCTCTGCGGATGGCTCTCGGTGCAGCCAGGGCATCCCGTCCACCCTGACTGGAGCTTGTTGCCAAAGCCTTGCCGGGTTTTCCGACTGAGACGTGGCGCAGGCTGCAAAGCAGGTCAGTGGCTCTGGCACTGGCCCCACCAGGCTGGCTTCCCTGCGGTCCCTGAGGTGCTCAGTGCCATGGCACGCAGGAGAGCACCCAGCTCTGCAGGAGGAGGGCCGGAGGACGGAGAGGCTGGGAGCAGCTGGAGGGTTCACACAGTCTGCTGCTGGCTCCCGGTGACACAGCCCCCGGGGAGGACGGAGTCAAGCAGCTCAGGACCCAGAACCTGGCCAGAGTCCCTCTTTGTACAAGTGCTGCTGAAGAGGAGCAGAAAGGAGCCTGCAGCTTGGAAAGGGAGCACAGGGTGTGCCGAATACGCGCGGGGTCGGCGGCGAGGCAGAGCAGGGGCGATGCAGCCCGTGGGGAGAGGTGGGGGTGCTCGCGCTGCGACACCCGTGCGGAGCGGCCCGGAGCCCCCTCTGCGCCACGCCGAGCGGGCTCTCACACAGCTCCTGCTAGGGTGTGCTGGCCCGTGCAGGCCGCTGCCGCCGTGGACGTGCAGAGGTGTGCAATGCCACCACCGGGGTCCCAAACATCGCCCGATTGCAAGTCTGTGACCATTTGGAAGCGAACCTCCCCACGGAGGCTTTAGAGGGGCAGCTCTTCGAACACTGCAGGAACCACTGCTCTGCTTCTCAATTTACCAAATACCCTGAAGAAACTGCTATTTAGAAAAAGGAAATTCAAGCGTTTATAGAACATATTGCTATTCAAAAAACCCAAGGAATTATTTTGCAAATAGTAGCAATGCTGAAGAGGGGAAAGAAGTACATCAGTCATTTGATATTACATATAAGCAGTTTATTAAAGAATTAAATATTTATAGACTATAAAGCAAGCAGGGCGATGAGTCGCAAACAGCTTGCTGAGAAGTATGTTATAAACAATGAGTCTGTCAGTGACTAATAAAGTATGGAGAACGCAAATGTTTTATAAAATCACCAAGCTGGCTATGAATCTCCAAAGCTGAGGCACTGCAGGACCCTCCGAGGTTCCTGCTGCACTGTAAGCCTGGAGCCAGGGTGGGAGGGACAGAGTCTGACGAGATCTGTGGAGCGCAGACACGTGCTGAGCACTCGTGGGAACGCACATGATTCAATGCCTTGGAGAGATTTAATTCTTCACATTATTTTAAACAGAAATCTATTAATAGGAAGTTCAGGAATTTTCAAAGAGTTCAAGGCACTTCCCTCTTCAGTTCTTCATTGCATCTACTCTTCCATTTCAAACAAAATTATGGTCTTTCAGGCTGAAATTCCTCTCTCTGCAAAGCCCATTTCCTTCCCTCGCCAAAGCAAAGGTGCAGATCCTCCAGGCACCAGCCTCCCTCTCCTGAACCATCCTCGGGAGTGACCCAAGGGCTCCAGCCTGACTCACCTTTGGAGGAAGCAGCTCTGCGCCACAGGCACGGCACAAAGGACAACTGTGATTTTCCAGGGCTCTACAAGAGGAACAGACAGACTGCAGCCCATGAGGACATGAACACGGTTTTGTTTGCAGGCAGCAGGGGAACGCAGCTGACAAAGAATGTATTTTATTTTCCTACAGGAAAAAGACAGGTCTCATTTATTGGTTGGACTTGATGATCTTAAAGGTCTTTTCCAACCAAAATGATTCTCTGATTTCTCAGCAGAGTACAGACATCCGTCACAGTGATTCCAGCGGGCATTGCTGTTTTAGAACTGGTGGAGATGAAAGACTCTCCACATTATCTTTTAGTTTTGCGAAGCCAACCCAAGGCCCAGAAATTATTTCTAAGGTAGGATGAGCTGCCACCTTTGGACATGTCCGAGCTGATCCCTGCAGTTGTCCCCACAGTTTCAAGCCTGGTGGGATGGCTGCGGCTCCCAAGTGGTCTAGGCATTCACGAGCCTTTTGAACTCACTCTCTTTGCAAGCCAGCGGGACTCGGACCCACCTGAAGAATTCTGGTCGCCACAAATGCCATCCCTCAGAGAGTCACTGCAGTGACCACCGTCGGCTCAGGGCAGCAAGCCCAAGTGGTGGCTGTGAGACAAGGAGGGGAGGATCTGCACAGAGGCAGGAGAGGGAGCATCGCTGCTGCCTCCCTCCTCCTCCCAGTTAAATTCTGTGAAGGGCCATCTTTAATTAACACAGGAATAAGCAGGCTAAGAACTAATGGGGGTTGGTGAAGAAAGATTTCATTTCAGATGTAGAGAGAAACCTCGTTTTGCCAGCTGTTCTTTCTGCACTTAGACAAGGTGGTAGATTTTAACCTTCTGAAGTGTAATTAAGAGAGATACTTTTTTACTGTTAAAACGCAGTAATTATGAAAGATGATTTGCCAGGTAGGGTATATCAGACTAAATTTTGGGTTAAATAGCAACCTTTGTTGCCTCATGTGGAAATAATAACAGTATAGTTCAGATCTCACCAGACCACAGACAGTACATAGAAAAGCACAGTCCAATCAAAGGTTAATTTTTGGAATGGTCCCTCTCCT
Organism: Todiramphus chloris collaris; assembly: GCA_025345505.1. Classification (NCBI taxonomy): domain Eukaryota; kingdom Metazoa; phylum Chordata; class Aves; order Coraciiformes; family Alcedinidae; genus Todiramphus; species Todiramphus chloris. The sequence continues at coordinate 22,397,254 of JANVCC010000037.1, read as the reverse complement.
CTCAAGCCCAGTATCTTCAGAGGGCTCTCCTGCAGAGTACGGTGTCGCAGAGGGCACTGTCACCAGCCAAGTACTGCTCTTGCGGTGCTGGTGGAGCCACTGCTACCTTCACTAGCTTCACCAGTTACTGATGGCTGCAAGAAACCTTAAGCCCCAACCAAACAAAACCATCTGAGTCTCACCATTCTTTTCTCCACACCACATTCCCCCTTCTTGCAGCCCAGGTCTCATCTCTCTCCATACTGGCACACCAGGACATTTTTCACTCCCCTAAACGGTTTCTTTACTAGAGTGACTTTCCCAAGTATTGTTCTATCACTCTCCTTCTCTGCAATCCTAAAATCACGGAACACACTGCAACGTACTTAGGGCTACTTGCAGCAAGGGTCTTGCCTCCATTCCATAGACAAGCTGTCTGCAGGATGCAAGGGTCTCTTCTTGACCTGCCTTCATCTCTTCCGTTGCAGATTTCAGCACTGTGCTCATCTCCTTCTAGCTCAACCTTGCAGGGCCATCAGGACACATCAATTCATGACATAACTCCCTGACTCAGGACCTGACACACTTTTCAAGCCTGTATTCCCCCTTTGGCCCTTCAGCCTTTATGCCCTGTCTCCAGGCACCCTCCAGCACCCAGAGCTCCCGACACCCTTCTCCGTTACTGGCTCTCTTCCTTCTACCCAGGCATTTTGGTGGGTTTTGTATCACTGCTTGAAAAATAAGCTTGAAGCTCCTGCTCTCGCCTCCTCAACATCGAGGCCTGTTTGTAACGCTGGCAGACCTGTGCCCGATGCTCTCCCTGACTTCCGTGTGCCTGCTGTGCCTGTGCCTCTTTGGATGGACACAGCTGCAGCTGTGCCTGTTCCCAGGGTGCGGGTGGAGCAACACCATCCTGCTTTCAGACCAGCACCACGGGTGGATTACTAGTGCTTCTCTTGTACTCTCTTCTCCCAGTCTCACCCCAGCTTGAAGCCCAGCTGGAACCTGTACTAATTGCAGCAAAGTTACCAGTTGCCTGGCCCCAAAGCATCCACCTTGCCTTCTTTTTCAGGACAAGGAGAACATTCCCACTGTGTTTATCCCCTTACCCTACAGATCTGATGGTAACACTTTGCATTCTGAACCCTTTTCCCAAGTGCTGGAGAAGGTCTTTACAATTCTGCAAGACAATCTCAATAGGGAAAGCACTGCAGCCTTGCTAGCAGACAGAGAACATGCTGCCCTGCTCCAGCAAGCAGGCTGGGAGATTTCTGCTTCTGAAGCTCTGCCTGTGCACAGGCAGTCCCGCTGAGCAGATCTCCTTCAGGAGGAGATGGCCCCTTCATGAACATGGAGACCAGCTTTGCTTTCAACATTTCAGGACAGACTGCCTCCCAATGTTCCATTGGGGCTCCTGCCTTGGGAACAGGGTGCGTGCAGCTCATCACTGCAGGACCTGCCTTTTCAAGGTCCCTTCCCGTTTGCTGTCACACTTGCAGGACACATGCCGTGTACCACGAAGTGTCTGGCAGATGGATGAACGTGCCTCCAGCTCCCAGAGCCAGGACTGCGAGGTGCCACGTACGTTCACCCGCCTCCTAAAGGTGCTAGGGAGAGACAGCGAAGGCAGGGCAGTTGTGAGAACGTTTAGAGAGCACTGCACAATCAGAATTAGCAGCACGCTTTATTACTGCATTCCCCTTGGTAGCATCGTGAGCTGCAGGACAGAAGGTGAGCAATTCTGTCTAAGTATGGGATAAACAGATGCGTGCTCAAGCAAGCATCAGATGCACAGGTCGACTCCTAGAGAGGTGATCTATAAGGGTGTGCTTACTGCCACTCCAGTGAGCACTTTGCAGGTCACAGAAAGCATTAGCAAGGCAGGTGATCTGCCTCAGCCAGGCCAGGAAACCCGAGAAATGAGGTTATGACAACTGCCACAGGGACATGGCATCGTGCTGAGCTGAGCCTGCTGCCATCAGCGCTGGGGGAACGTGGCATTCCCTCAGAGGTGTGCAGAGGTGGCACCTAAGCCACCGCAGATCTCCCAAGTACATGTCTTCTATCCACACGGACATGCAAAGCCTGTTTGTAATCCATGGGCTGGAGCCAGGGCTTTATGAATGGAGAATGAGCTGTGTAGAGTCAGAGAGAGACCAGCTGCTCCAAAGGCTGCGGAGATGGCGGGGAAAACTGCCCTGGGAGTATGGTAGGAGGACAGTCAGCCCCTAAAATGTAAACCTTTCTCCCATGGCTTCATGATTAGACAGGCTGTCTAAACTCAAGCAGCATAAAGTGCACACTCCAAAGGCTCAACAGACCATCTGGATCACACCTCCATGAAAACAAGTACCTTCTGTCCTGTATCTTACACACCTAACTCAGGATATGAACAGATTTCAGAAGACAACAAATTGTCTCGAGGCACACTGTCTCCCCCAGGGCTGCTCTGTATGTACCTCAGCCAGAGTAGATGCTCTGCCATTCTCATGAATTCAGGTTTCAAATACAGCAAATATATACATGTGCTTTATATATTTTGTTATATATGTTCCCTACATGCATTAAGATAGGTTTATTTTACTTTAATGGACTCCTTTAAGGAATATTTGTCATCCCGGAAGCCTGCAAGTGAGGCTACTGCTTAACACACTCCTCCTGCCTGCCTGGCCAGATATATGGTCACAGGATGCTCGCAAAGCGCCTGGCACGGGTCCCACAGAACCACTGCCTCCCAGCAGAGCACAGGGGAGCGAGCGCTGGTTGCTGGCGTGATGTATGGCATGATGTATGGCTCTGTGCCACCCGTTAGCGTTAACACCACAATCCCTGAGCACTGAGAACAGGTCAGAGTCCACCTCACTGCCCCTCCATCCCAAAGCAGTGCACACGGAGCATCCTGCACCCTTCATCAATGTCATGCTGTGGTTTTACTACAGGTTTAATCGAATAGGCCTGGATAACTTCCAAGCAGGAGGAGGAGGGGGAGGTCCTGCCTCCTCCCGTGTGCCATTACCCCCATCAGTTCTCACCCAGACCCTCTCTATCTGGCTCAGGGTGCAGCAACAGAGCACTGGTGCCAGTTCAAGGGAGGGGCAAGAATGAATTCCAAGGCCAGGATGGGAAGATGGGAGGGATGGAGCTCTCCCTTTTAGCATGGCTGGTTATCTAGATTTAATCCATCAACTTTCCTGTTGTCTGAGAGTTCTCATCTTTGCTGAGGTCTTTGAGAAACTCTGAGCAGAGCTTCAGACAGCCGTGTTTGGAACCAGAGCCATTGCTGGTGCTGGGAAGCAGAGGGTTCATGTGCATTGGGACAGAGCTTTGGACCCCCAGCATAACAGAGAACCTGTAAGACCCTTTTCTAACAGACAGTAACTCAATAAACATCCCTGAACTTGTCTTCTCTAACAAACACAGTGTTATTATATAAAAGCTTTGAAATTGAAAATGATCAATGTGCTTTTAGGAGCTATCAAAGATAGATCACCTGTACTTACTGAAAGAAAACAATTTCAGATGCCCCTGTTACAGTTCTCTCTCTTTTAAACCAAAGCAAAGCATATCAAAGCATGCCATAGTTTAGGTAACACACAGCTTCAGTTTCTTGATGAAGTTCTCCCAGAATGATGCTATGGTTTGCCATGCTGTTGGTTGTCCTTGCCTCTGCGCTTTGAGAGGTTTCTGTGTCCGTATTTATGGCAGATTAATGAAATACAAAGCAAAGGAACACGACGAGTAGAGCCAACGTAAGGTGAGAGGAAATGCCTAAAGCTCATGCATTGACACTGCAGTTCCTTCTCTTGGCTACACAAGACCAGCAGGGAACAGTAACAGCGGAAGGTAATGCCAGGTCCCATCACAGACTAAATCCAGCAGTGCAGTTAACTGTTCTTGGGAGTGCTGGTGGATGAGAAGCTCAGCGTGAGCCACCAGTTGCTCTTGCAGCCCAGAGGTCCAAACGTGTCCTGGGCTGCATCAAGAGAAGCGTGGCCAGCAGGGCGAGGGAGGGGATTCTCCCCCTCTATTCCACTCTGGTGAGACCTCCCCTGGAGCACTGTGTCCAGTTCTGGAGCCCCTGTCACAGGAAGGATATGGATGTGCTGGAATGTGTCCAGAGAAGAGCCACCAGGATGCTCAGAGGGCTGGAGCACCTCTGCTATGGGGACAGACTGAGAGAGTTGGGGTTGTTCAGCCTGGAGAAGAGAAGGCTCCGGGGAGACCTTCTTGTGGCCTTCCAGTGTCTGAAGGGGGCTACAAGAAAGCTGGGGAGGGACTTGTTAGGCTGTGGGGCAGTGACAGGGCTGGAGGGAATGGATTAAAACTAGAAACAGGGCGATTCAGGTTGGACATTAGGAAGTTCTGCCCCAGGAGGGTGGTGAGACACTGGCACAGGTTGCCCAGAGAGGTGGTGGAAGCCCCATCCTGGGAAGTGTTCAAGCCCAGGCTGGCTGGGGCTGTGAGCAACCTGCTCTAGTGGGAGGTGTCCCTGCCCATGGCAGGGGGGTTGGAACTGGGTGAGCTTTAAGGTCCCTTCCAACCCTGACCATTCTATGATTCTTCCTTCTCCCCTTCACCTACCGGACAGAAAATTCCATATTACAGAATTCCATATTATATTGCCCATTTGTCCCTGCAACATTTACATTTAAAGCTCTTCTTTGGAACTGGAATTATGTCAATGCCTGTTACAGAAATAATCAAACTCCCCAAATGCCCTTTACTACCCCAAATAATTCTTTAAATTTAAAGATGCCCCGGTTTCATGAGTGTCTTTTGTCTTGAGCCCTGATTTATTTTACATGTAGTCCTACAGACAGGGTCAAGTCAGATTTGTGCTACTTTGCCCATGTCACAGAATAAAAGAAGGGGATTAGCAGAGTTAATATAGCTCAGCTTACAGGAGTCTAAATAGTCATTAGAAGCAACTTGCATCAGACTGCTCAAAGTCATGCCACGGGCCACCTATCCCCAGTATCCTTGGGGCAAAACATATAAACCATAGAATTACAGAATGCTTTAGGTTAGAAGGGACTTCCAGAGACCATCTAGACCAACCCCCTGCTCAAAGCAGGTCTAATCAGACCGAGTTGCTCAGGAAATTGTCAGTCTAAGTTCAGCCTTGTCCGGAAGATAACAACCAACATCCACATATGAAATGCTTCACAGTATGAACAGAACACACACCTCTGCTCACACTTACAGACAGCGGGACCAGAGAGCTTTCAAAGGAACCCCAGGGGTTCACAGACTTCAGGTTCACTGCTGATCTAACCTGGCTGCTACTTAAGCTATTAATTCTTAAACACAGAAAACAGATTATTCCCTCCCCCTTGGCAGCATCTTTGTGTTTGAAAGCTGTTGGCATATCAGCCTCCTCTACTGCTATTGTAAAATTTGCACCTAAGAGCCAACAGGACAAGACAGAAAACAGTCTGGCATGCTGCCTTTTGTACTTCTGCTGATTCATCTTTTTAGAACTATCACATGAGTAACTGTTCTAGAAGCTATATCGCATTAGCACCAAAAGCTTTCCATAGTTGATTCCTAGCGCCCATGTACTTTCATAAATAAATGTTATCTTATTATCAAACACCATGAAAGACTGGATCAAACTAGCACTTCCCACCTAGCAAAGGGCTCCCACAGTTTCATTCATGCCTGCAGAAATAATCTCTTCTGTTTGTACACACATGCTGGAACTACTTGCTCTTGAGAGGTGAGATGGATTCCTAGAGTCCGACCCTTTGTCATTCATAGTCAGCGGACGCCCTTGAACAAGAGCAGGTCAGCTGGTAATCCCCTCTGTTTTCTTTGCAGAAAAAGAAAGCAGCATAAGACACATCAAAAGTTTGCACTGAATTTCTGTGGCAAGTACGTCGCTGTCTCCAGGACAGCAGCGTGTGACACTGGGCATGGGCTTATATCCGAGGACGGGGAAAGCAGGCAGGGGACTGTAGCACAGCTAGGTCTGCCCTTCGTGTCAAAATTTGCAATAAAATATAAATATTTTCCTCCTGTATCACGTAACTAAGCAAACAGCGCCTTGCTTTTGAAGACAGACAATCTTGTACATCGAGCAGAGGTCGAAAGGCTTGTATCATCCTTTGAGCTCTGTCACATACGCTTTCTTTATGACCTGGATCTATCGCATAAGGGTTTGGGGAGGAACAAAGAGCTTGTATGGACTGGAGTATTTATCAGTCATGTAACAGAAATACGTAGTGGTCCTGATTCTTTAGTATGTTTTAAAAATCCAAGGAAAGGTGGAAGAAGATATAAATAAGCAAAGTAACACAAAATCATCATCTCAGAAGGAAGAACAAACGGCTGGCCAGTAGATCGCAAGTGTCAGGAACTCAGCAAGTGCAAGGCATCAGCAGGGCTGCCCCTGCGGATATCCCAAACCTGACGGTCCGGCACACGCAGGGGATCCCTGCTGAGAGCGGCTGCATTCGAGGGCTTTCCCAGGCAGCCCCTCTCCCACCACTGCTGGAGAGAGAATACTGGCCTAGATGGGCCAGGCAGGGTAGTTCTTCTGGTTTTCCTTTTTGGAAGTGACTGATACAGCAGAGATGCTCAAAAGGTTACCCTTCCTAAATTCTCATCTAACTTCTTTGTTTTTACTGTCAAACCACCATTATTGAAAACTGTAATTCGAAAGTGTAACTCAAGAAAGATAAGCCTGGAATTATAGAAAACTGGCTCTTCTGTTACTAGAGTGAAAGGTAAAATTCTCCTTCCTGCCCAGTATCTCTCCTATGCCTACCACTAGCATCTTCAGTTGGCAAACCCTAAGCCATTGTTTGGGAGCGATCCAGAACCGCCTCACGCGGGCATCGCTGCCGAGCAGTGTTACTGGGACTGTGCTGGCAGCCACGGAGAGCAGGGTCCGTGCTCTGAGGTGGTGGGACCTGCAATCACTCCCCAGGCTCCCCTACAGCCAGGTGGTAAGCACAGGACGGGGTCCAAACCCGGCCGTGCTTGTCTCCATCCCGGAGAGTGCCTTGCGCAGCCCCTGCCTCCCGGCTCAGGCTGGCTCACGCCGCTGGCCAGCAGACACTTGCTGTGCTCCTGCTGCTGCCATGCTCTGTGCCCCCACAGCCCTCCAGCCTCTGGCACAAGGCCCCATCTCTGACCTGCCGGGATGTCCCCAAGGACCTGTGGCCTCCTGGCCACCCACAGCACCCACAGCACCTCAGCCTGCCCCTCCTGCCAGCAGGTCTGTCGCGCTGGTCCCTTACCCGTTCCCTGCACCCACCACTGCGGGGTTATGGTTACATCAGGTTACAGGCTTTGCTGAACACAAGCACTACACACACCCGGGGTGACCAGTAAGACCAGTGGGTGGCATGGTAAATACCACATTAAATCTGCTCACTGCCTTCAGCCTGTCCACCTCTGGAAAATTCCCTCTGCATGCAATTCTCCCCATCCCCGCTGATCATTGTTTTAATTTAAAGGTTTTTTTAAAGGATGTGATTTTAATGAGTGCAAGGCTCAGACCAGAAATACTGTATTTCTTTCTCCTGAATGATGAAGTAGGCACTTGGACTCTCGGCATTGATTTCTAATCTGCCATTTCATGCTCTTGACAGTGAGCCCTGGAAAGCAGGTTCATTCGGCTGTGCCGTGAAGGTTTCTGTAAATAAGAGTGGCTGAGGCTGGTTAGGCCAAAAGGGAAGACCTGGACGTCACAGTCACAACCCCTACTCAGCCTACAGCTCTTCAGCACAGCTGACAGGAGTAGGAATAACAATAATAATAATAATAATAATGAGAGAAGATGCATACAGACTTTCAGAAGAAGGAACTCACAGAGGAGCTCTGCTCCTGGGGATGCAGGGAGGTGACCCTGCCCAGGGAGAGCAGAATGCTCGAGAGGCAGGACATCAAAATGACATGGATCTACTGACTAGAAATGCACACTCACAGGGACCACCACAAGCAGACTCATTCAGACATGCTCCTGAGCACACGTGGATTTTGTCTCAGTCACCATGTGCACCAGATCCCTGGCTGGGTAAGCCTGTTCTTGTTTCCCATCTTCCAGAAAGCCCTCCGGTACAGGCATGCTGCATGCTCCAAACAGTGCAGAAACTACACTCGCTCCATCAAACCTTGGGTTAGGTTTCTGATGAGAAACACCTATCATTAAAGTGACAAAAATCTTCCTTTCCCAGATTCAAAGAAGACCTTTCTTATTTGCTGATGTAAGGCAGTCTGGGCTTTTAATTTCAGGCACTTTTGGTTCAGAGATCAAGAAACAGCCCCTGCTCTTCTTATGAAAGACCCCTCAGAGGTTTAGCTCGCGCTCATCCTGACGAGCCCCATCACTGGCACACACCAGCTCCCTGGGCCTGGCTGCCCGCAGGACAGGGCAGGGGCTCCTGCCAGCTCTCAGCCACGCTCGCACCACCCACTACTGTCATTTCTGTGGAGACAGAAACATTCTTTAGATTCATCCCCTGCTGTAAAGTCGGAGCTGTAAAGTCAGATCTTTTCCTCCTTTAAATGTGACTAGCTATTTACTCCCTAACAATTCTGCTTCAGAGCTGATTTAGCATTTTTATTGGAATGTGAAAGCTCTTAAAAGAAGAAAAAAATCTAATCAGGCAGAAGAGATAGAAAACTTGCTGAATTTTTTCTCCCCCCTTTGCACCCCTTCAATCCTATCAAAAGCACATCTTCCATTCATTGCTTCCCGATGTCATTATGACAAGCGGCTACAAATCAATAGCAGAAGCAAAGGCAGGCCCAGCCCGCACTCACCAAGTGATAAAGATTCACTCTCAACCCCGATTTGCTAATAGCACATAATAGCAGCCATTGGCGCCCCGCATTAAATCATACATTTCACTCTGCGTTTATTATGGGATTTTTAAAACTCCTCACCAAATTGGATTTTCTCGACGGTCTCTAATTTCCACATTTATCATTTAAAATTAAACTCCTCTGTGGGGAGGGGGTTGGGAAAAGGGGAAAGAAGAGAGAAGCCATGCAATTCTGTATTTTCCTCTTTCTTTTTTATGAAAACCCATAAATAATCCCAGGTATCACTGCCATCAGCCCTGAAGTTTTATATATATAAAATACCAGAACTTAGGATAGAATAGCTTTGGGACTCAGCTTACCTTCATGCAGCCCTGCTAAAGAAGAGGAAATTAAAGAGCAAGCCACGAGGAAACAGATTTTAAATAAGCAAGACAATAAACAAAACAGTCAACAGACTAAGGTGGTATGAAAGGCATTATGGAAAATCACTGTGGATTTCCTTGGCTGGGAGAGCTAAGTAGCAAAGAAAAAATGGTCCTAAAAAAATTTTAAGAAGCCTAATAACCACACACAATAAAACCTTATTGTCTCTTTTCAGCTCACAGAAAATCCACTTGATACATAAAGTGAAACAACAAACTCATCTTTTAAAGCAGATCTTTCTTAGAACAAATTCCCTCGTCATCAAGATCAACGAAGAAAGGTGACATACCTGAAACCACTGCTCTTTGAAATGTATCCTTTCATCCCATCCGTCCTACAGGTGCCACCACGGGTACGGCCACTGAGCAGATAATGACATTTAACAGCATCTGCAGGAGTGGACACAAGATTCTCAGCTACCTGGCACCTGATTACAAGCAGGCAGAGGCATGGAGGGCAAATGCTCTCTGAGAGAGCCCTTGGGAGGAGGCACAGACGCCTGGGTCCTGGCAGCCTCAGCGCTGCAGTCGGGCGGCCAGCTGCGGGGCTCCAGCAGGCTCCGTGGAAATGGTACCAGTAAACTGGGATTCCTATCCTTCGGGTGGTAGTTCCCCGTGGTAGTTCCTACAGGAGTGCAATGCAGCTCCTACGGCGGCAGGTGCAGGCTGGCCACTGCTTTGATCACTGGGAGCGGACAATTGTGCCAAGCCTTGTGTTTTCTTGGGCTGATGCCCAAGAGAAGGGGACCCCTTGTTCAGAGGAGGTCTGCCTAAGCAGCAGAGCAAGAGAGTGATTTTGCAGCTATACAGAAAGACAATGCCACAGCCTGGTGACTTCCGACTTGGGAGACTTTGAGAGCATCTGTCAATCGGTGCTTTGGTTCCAAAGTATAAAGCCAGTTTTCAACATGGGCAAGTGAGGCCATGCGCTGAACTCTGGAAAAAATACAATTACCTATATCTGCCTACTGTAGAGGAGTCAAAGGAAAACAGTATGAGAGAGGTACAGGAGCACCCTGCTCTAGGGGGAGAAGGGCAGGGAGACAGATGCGCCTGGAACCAGAATGGATGCTCCTGCTCAGAGCTGCAGTGCAATCCTGCTTTATGAGTGGACATTAACGATGCATCCTTTGATCTGAGTGACCAGAGGGCTGTATCAAGGAGAATGGATCAGGGGACACTCTCTACCACCTCCCCGATCCATTCCCAGTAGGAGACGCTTGTTCAGAGAACACGTGTGACAGGTACTGCTCCTGCACCAAGCAGAGCTCTGCTCAGCTCACAGGTATTGAGGCTCCAGTTCATGCCTTATTGTATAGTGCTTCGGACGGGCTGGGACCTGGATGCTTCTTTCAAAGACAAGCGGCGGAATCTGGACTACCTGAAGCACTACACAATAAGACATGAATTTGAGTCTAATGTGAACAAAGGACAGTGACTTCTGAAACAGGTGGTGATGCAATAATGGCACAGTGAATGAAGCTTTCATTGCCTGTGATTTCCAACCACGAGAAGTGAACTCAATCAGCCCTCTGTCTAGCATCCAATTAGTACAATCACCTCAATTCACAAACTACCAAGTAGTTTAACCAGGACTCTCTTAAAAGGACTCGAAGATTTTTGTTCTGGTAAGTTTTGGTTTCACTAAAGAGTTCTTAGAGTTAAAATTCCTCATGAGGTCTTGCCAGTTCAGCTGCTACTTCTCAACCGTATCACAGGCAACTCTCCAACAGCTTCTGGCCCTTTTGCAACTGCAACAATGTCATTCTGAATCCCAGCTGAATGCAGGGCAGCTTCTGCTTTACACTAAAATTATCTTTTCTTAAAACTTACAGCAGAAGTCACAGAGTTCTGGATCCTCTCCTTTGATCTGTTCACTGTTACTTTAGGCATCCACAGTATAAGCAAAGGCTGCCAAGTGTAAGTGCTCCCAAGAATGAGTCACCTCGCCCAGTGCAAAGGAAGAGCTTACCATGGCTTTTCCCTCCTTGAAAGTGATGGTAGCTTTCCAGAAACACAGTGGTTACAGGTAACGAACCTGAGTATTGGCCACCACTCCATTTCATGAGTCACAGACTGGATCTCTGGTATCTTCGCAGGAAGCTATGTATGTTCCTCCATCTACAGCCAGAACATGAATCTGGCCAGTGCAAAACTGAATCACAACTTTCTTTCACTAGAAACATCTGCTTACAGCCAGAACATCAGTAAATGTAGGAACAGAGCAGAGGGAAAGAATGTCACATTTTAGGTTACAAGTTTTTTTCACTTCACTTCACTTGTCCTATGAAGGGCAAAGCCTCAGCACAGACATCTCACTTCGAACAAGTCATCTTCAGGGTGTGCTGGTCTCTCATTTTTTTTCTTCCCCCATCCACTTTTTCTGTGGCCTTGCCAATTCAGTTTGAGGCTTTCTGCTACTGCTTCCTTCTTTTCAGCTTCATACTTGTGTTCAGGCCTGTGAACAGTCCCCAGGTGCTCATCTCTTTAGGAGACAGCAGTGAACACAAACCCTTCCAATGCCTCCCGCATACTGTTGCACTGTTTCTTACTGCTCCAGAATCTGAAGCATCCTGTGGTTTATCGATCCATCTAACCACACTTTGCCACTGACCTTTATCTTTTGCATTCTTCCTGACTAGTACATCAAATTGGAAGCATGTGACACGTTACTCTCCAACTGAACTGCAAGATTTTCATACCACCTAGTCAAAATTCCCTGACAGCCACTGTCTCTCCTTCAGCTGCAACTGATGAAAAAGCATCCTGAACTCAGTATCGTGACTTACCAGAGTAATTCTGCAGCTCTTGAATAGACCAACCATGGTGATGAAGGCAGTGAGACACTGGAACAAGCTTACCCAGATAAGCTGTGGATGCCCCATTCCTGGAAGCGTTCAAGGTCAGGTTGGATGGGGCTTTGAGCAACCTCCTCTAATGGAAGATGTCCCTGCCCAAGGAAGGGGGGTTGAAGATAGAAGATCTTTAAATGTCCCTTCCAACCCAAACCGTTCTGTGACTCTATGACTTCAGAAAATAGACTGCTTCCAGAAAATAGAAAATGGTTGCTTCCATCCTGCCCCAGAAGAGATCTACTTCTCTTGGGGGGAAAGCATCCAACAAGAAACTGCACGTTTTCCGTCAACACCTTATTAAGGAGGTGATCTTGAAATGCACAGCAAGGTCTACAAGATACCCTGGAACAAAAATGGTCCAGGAGAGATTTCTTGAGAGCAATACCACAGAAACAGTTTCAACAGTTCTGATGGTTACGAAATCACACTCTGCGTTAGCACTTCTGTGGTAAGAATATGACAAGAAGAAGGGGATCTAATTTCTCTGTTATAATTGTCAAGATTTGGATATTCATCTACAGAAAGCAAACCTCTCTGCACACGTAATCAAAAGCAGGGGTGCACTCCTCTTTCAGCTTAAAGCAGCTGCTGGTTAACCATGTCTAAACTCTACCTGACCCAGCTTTGCACAGATTTCCGCAGTTCCTGCTGGAGTCAGCTTTGATCCCTGAGACCTTTCTCTGCAGGAATTATTTTCCCCGTGAAACCTCCCACTCTCCAGTCTGCACAACATGTTGTTTTAAACTCATTTATTCAGACATTTCACATTTAGAAATGATGATGTGTACTACAGTATTTCACGCATGCTTTCGGATAATAACACAAAACAGATCAAGCTTTTAAATGATCTACCTGTGTAAACAAATAAAATAAAATAAAGCCCCAAAGGTTACGGCATTAATTGTTACTGCAGAAATCCTGCATTATCAGACCAGCCGCAGCTACCATGGGAGAGCAAAAGATCTATGTCTGAGCCCTGTACTGCCGTGTTCGTACATCCCAGATGAGCACTCCAAACATCAGGCTGCGTAGGGATGCCTTGCACTCCTTCCTGTTGGCACTAAGGCACTTCATAAAAGAAACTGAATAATAACTGGGCTGCTGTTATAGCCCAAGGGTCAAAGTAGTACCTGGAACATAAAGCAGTCAAGTTCAAGCCATTACTGCAATGAGCACCGAATGACTTATCGCAATGACACGGCTGCAGCTGAGCAGAGCGCAAGAGGCTCATTCCAGGACAGCCAGCACCCTGCAGCCGTGGCACTGGCTCCAGATGTGCGAGGCAGGGTCACCAGCCCTGGTGTGGATCGGGCAGCCTGGGTGCTGGCAGCCCACGGAAGGGCAAGCCAAGGCAACACGGCTGCTCTTTCAAATCTCCATTGTGTTAAGTTTCTCTTCCCATCAGCTGCTGCCTCTTTCTCCATCCCACAATTCCCAAAAGAAACTCAAGCCCTCTGCTCCTTAGGTGCACATCTGGACAGTCCATAAGGCTCCTTCAGAGCCCGCACAGGCTGAGTGTCACAGGTACAACCACCCGGCAGCCCACTGTTAGCAGAGATATTGTTCAGGCTTCAGGTCCTGGAAACACGCAGGAAAAGCAAGACTATTGTGTAGTCTTGTGAGATTGTATTGTAAGATTGATTTGTAGGTTTACAACAGAAAAAAAACCAAACAACCCCACAACTGAAAAGATCAGAATCTCAGTGGCTTCAAATCCAAAAGGCAACCAGCCTTTTAAAAGTCCTCATAATTTAAAAGAGCTTAGGGTCAGCAAAAATGTAAGATGGCAAAAGCTCCCCAGAGTTTGTTTTTATCCTTTCCTTAGGCCAGGAAAGGGAGGCTGAGGACTGGAAACCTCACTGGGACATGACACGGAGCCCCTTTCTCTCACAGAGTGGTTGGCACCAGAACACCCAGTAGCTTCTAATCTCTTTCTGTGAATGATCTCCAGTATTGAAGCTTAACATATACATAATCAGTCACCAGAGGCTGCCGGGATGCCGAGATTCTGCATCTTCTTCCAATGAGCTAGGACACTGAGACCCTAGAGCTAACACACCTTGGCTCTAGCAAAGCCAAGAATTAGTCACAGGGCATTTCAGTATCATGTCTTCAGTGTTCTAATTTGTTTCTTTCATTCTGTCAGTGCTCAAACTTGTTGACCTTCCAATCATACTTGCCCTTTCTATCCTCGTCTTCGCTTTCAGGAGGATAGCAGTTTTATTACAGGGCAATTGGGAGTGTTCTTAGTATAGTCATTTGTCCGAGGCAGTTACTGCATTACTGCTACTGATCAAACAGTGACAGGGAGCCCAGACGCGGGTTAAGTGGCATTCCTAGTTTTGGAATGCTGATGGCCAAACAGAGGCACACTAGCAGAGCGATGAACAAACATCTGCAAACGGAAGGCAACTCTGCATCCCGACTGCATACGGGTTCCAGTGGGGGCAAGCCATGTAAAGGAGCTGAAGCCATCTTTATGCTTTCTAAGAAAAATAAGAAGGCAAAAAGTGTAAGGAATAGGGATAAAACATACGAGCATCTGCAGTGCACGAGTCTAAACTGACTCACCACCGTCTTCCAACATAATGGAGGGATATTTCAGCAGGACAGTCTGTCGCAGCTGCTGGACTTTTGTCACTGGAAGGCAGCTGTTCAGTGCTTCACATCACAGCTTTAAATGCCCTCAAATAGCTTAAAGACAGATCTACTTTAAAAACACCCATTTACATGAGCCACACCCACTTTTGACCAGTACAAAACTCAGATTATAGCTAGAACAGCTGTTTTGTCTGTGGCTGTTTCAGTCTCTGACAAGGTACCAGGCAATAAAGATCCCCTGCGTTTCCACACTACACACTGCAAACAGAAAGATACAGAAGTTCTGATCCAAACCCCGTGTCCCCGCGTTAACGCTGTGCCCGCACTACCGAGCCCTACGGAGCAGCAGCGCGTTAGCACAGGCGTCGCGCTCCTCTCGCACCGGTGTACGGCTTCAGCCACCCTGGAGCGTGCAGAGCTCGCTCGGGTCCTCCTGCGACACGCCGGGTAGGCAGCAGCGCATGGGAGCTGGGCGCACACTGCAATAATAGACAGAAATGAAGACTTGTACCTTTAACGTTCTTAAGCATTAAATCACTGATGCAGAGCTGCAATTATATCAAGTTATACTGCCAACATGAATCCTGGAGATACATATCCAAACCAGCAAAGCTGATTAGTAGTGTGGGAGCTCCCTGCATGCTCCTTCAAAACACAATTAAAAAGAGTTTTATTCAGAGTAACACAGGGGTTATAGGGTCAGAAGAGTTTCCATTTCAAAAGGCAGCAGGATACAAACTAGCAGGAAGGGGAAAATAAATTGCTCAGATTTTGTTCTAGAAATACCATGGGTATCTAAGCAGCTGGGCTTCAATTTCTTACCAAAATTTTATCTATTTCTAAGAAAAATAGAAAAATCAGTGCAAAGACAAACCCTTCTACATTGTGATAGCGAATAACTATTGTTCTACCTACAGCGAGAACGGATTCCGCCACCTTGCTTCAGACTTCGGGCTTCCCCACCAATTCTTACAAAGAACAGATAATAATCCTTTTGACTTTCTACATTTCAACTCTTGCTATGATTAAAACAAAAAACAAACAAAAACAAACAAACAAACAAACAAACAAAAAAGTGATATAAAAATTGTAGAGGAAGCTCCAACAAGCAGTCCCCTTGTCCAGTCTTGCTTTAAAAAGTCAAGAGTGCAGTCTCCTAGGCCAACAGAAAGACGAAGCAGGGTTCAGAGCTTGGCAGTCAACAACTCACTCCCTTGGTCCAGTCTGGCTGCAGTCAGGTACCTTCCTGCAGGCTTCACAGAAGACTGATTTTAGTGGATTTATTTTATTTTATTTTATTTCTGTGAAATGTGGTTCTGCACAGGTGACAAAAACTTTGAAGATTTACGTGGATATCACTTAGAGGAGAAGAGCTGTTGGATCTAACAGAACCCAGCTAACAGCAAAATATATCATATATGTAAGTATACATATTAATAAATTGTAGTTTAGGAATGCATTTGTGGATGAAGCAGTTAAGGACAAAGACAATACCTTTAAGGTAGTAATAAAAAAGGAAAAAAGCCCTCTTTTTTTCTGAGGAAATGCATCTCGGGTTTCATCTTTTGCTGCTAATCAAGGGAATTAGCAATGATTTAACTACTGGTAAAGGTTTTATCTTGCTCACAACCTCAAGAGTCAGAAGTACCTAGTGCTAAGCTACCTCACTGTTCCCAACATGGGGGCATACAGCATTTTCTATAGTGATTTTAATAATCGCTCCCCCTGTTTTCTAACAGACAACTCTGATTACTAAAACAAACATTTAACTAGCCTCTATTTTTCTTAGGAATTACAATAAGGAAAAATAGCTTTTGATAAAGCAGAAAAGATTATTTATAAAACTGTTCTTATTAACTATAAAAGCACACGAGCGCAAGTAGGTTAACCAATCATAAGTGAGCATTATCTGAAATAGTACAGAAAGGGTATTTGAAAATACGTGGAAAATATGTGCTCGTGCTCTGTGAGCTTCTGACATACTTAATTATCTTGAGGGGGAAGGAGGTAAGTGCTTGAAGAGAACATACTTGACTCTGATGCCTAAAGTCTAAATGCTCTCCCATCTTTTAACAAAAACAACAGGATTTTAATTTGGCCTCAGAACTCCAATTGTTTTTTTTTGTGTGCCTGATTAGACATTAGTGATAATGAGACTCCAAGCACCTTATTATTAATGCTGCCATGGGACAGAAAACATTCTGAACCTGAGGACACAAGAAGAAACATGATGTGAAGTTGCAGGACCCATGCCCAGCTCTCGAAGATGCTTCTCCTCTCTCCTGCACGCAACTGTCCCCATGCCCGAGCAGCTGCAGCTCCAGGAGTTGGTCATTATCGCTCTCTGCAGAAGAACCACGCGCTTCCTAACCCAGCTTGCTGCGATTTCTGCAATATGCCTCAGACCAGTTTCCACTGCTCTGCGAAATCCTCCTTCAGGGAACTTCCCACATTCCAAGTAGCTTGGTGGATGTTAACTAAGAGAAAAACAGCACTACTTGGCAGGAAGGAATCCTCTCGTGGAAATGTGACTTGGCTTTTATACATACTAATTATTTTACGAAACACAGAATACGTACATCTATGCACTAGCTTTAAAGAACTAGCTTTCTGAAGAAAGGCTTCGTTTCAGTAAGCCTGACTGTGAAGCCTGACTTGAAACCACGCAAAGCGTGACGCTCTCGGATATGGTGGCAAAACCCTACCCCTGTGTCTTCTTCCACAGCCTCGCCACCTCAGCGCGCCAAGACCATGTATTCAGATGCTCTGCTGCTTCCTGGTGCTGCACGAGACCTGGCCAAGCTGCAACACGACAGAACAGCTGAGCTTAAGTGACAGCCTTTGTTCTTAATTTCTTGGAATTTGTCAGCCGCAGTGAGACAAGCTGGGTTTTGTACTGAATTTCACAGAACCTTCCCCCCCGCCTCCCGCTCGGCAGCCCACAACTCTTGCTTTTCCCACGCTTACTTCCTGAGCTCTGGCCCTTGGGAAAGAGAACAAGAGGCAAAATGTTTACAAGAGACAGACTTCTCATAAACTGCACACTGCCAAAGGTTTGGAAGCGACGTTCCTGCTCTCAGCCTCACCAACACTGAAGATCTGCCTCAGAAGTTTTCTTTTTTAATCGCACCAAATCAGCTTATTTTTCAGTCCGGCTAATCGAGACACCCACATCCAGTGGATGTCAGTAGGGCAACACATTGTTTTCCACCCAGAGAGCAGAGCCCATTATAAATAACACTAAAACCTTTGTGAGGATGACTGTCCTCTCCCCAGCTCACAGCCTAGAGGCTTCATTACTGCGCTGACCATAATTCAATTCATCCCCTCCTAAAAGGTCTATTTCTGCAACCAACCCCCACCCTTGAAAATACGTCCAACTAATAATTTCCGATTAATGCAGTCAATTACTAACTCTCCCCCAGCCCCTGACGATCACCTGATTGGGCCAGAAGGGAAAGGAAGCAGCAACTAACCAGGGAGGAATAAAGGTAGGGGTAAAATAGCAATAAAAAGTAATTACATAAAAATGCTAAACATATTACATCTGTTAGTTTGCTTAGCCCAGTGGGCTTGACAATTCCAGGCTTTTGCCATTGTCCACGCTCAGACAGACAAGAATAAGAGAAACAGGGAAAGGATCTTTCAATAAGATTATTAAATCAGTGCATGAAAAATAAGTCGTCATTACATTGCAAAAGGGAGAGAGAAACTCGCTGAAATTTCTTTCTGCAGATTTGCCT
This sequence comes from Todiramphus chloris collaris, assembly GCA_025345505.1. Taxonomy (NCBI): domain Eukaryota; kingdom Metazoa; phylum Chordata; class Aves; order Coraciiformes; family Alcedinidae; genus Todiramphus; species Todiramphus chloris. Next base: position 22,378,879 of record JANVCC010000037.1, on the reverse strand, counting down.
TTGTGATCTGCAAGGTGCTGTTCTGCTTACACTCTGTTGCCCTGGCAACGTACTCCTGTAAAATAAAGATTATTAAAGCGCATATGATTATTTGGCCGCACAGTGAATGAGGCAGCCGCTTCTGAAATTCCTTATCAGAGAAATTCAATTTTAGGCCAAATTGTGTTTTCACTGCCTCTCAGCTTCCACCCCCCCCGCAATACCAATAAAACCATCATCTCCCCAGCCGCACATGATATTTTGTCACTAACTCTTTCGTGCCTTCCCTTTCCCGCTCTGCGTTTTATTTTTATTCTGCCAAAGCAGGACGCTTTTCCCAATTTTGTCGGTTTTCTTC
>JANVCC010000037.1:22329798-22373542 GCA_025345505.1 Todiramphus chloris collaris | reverse complement strand
ACCCGCGCTCGGGAGGCCCGAGGGGGGCGGCCTAGGCCGGGCGGAGGCCTCTGCGGGGCCTCGGCGGCGCAGCAGGGGGCGCTGCCGCCCCGCCGCCGGCGTCCGCCTCAGGGAAGCGGTGGCCCCCGGGGAGGGGATGGACTGCGGGGTGTCCCGGGCGAGGAGATGCGCTGCTTTCCGTGGAAACGACGACCCCCGGGGGGACGCTGGCCTGGCCTCGGCTGCGGGGCCGGGGATGGGCGGGGGGATGGGGGGGCGGGGGGGGGGGTCGTCCTTTCTGCACAGGTGCAGGTGAAGGGATAAAAAAATTACAATCGGCTCCCCAAAAGGAAATGTAAAACCGCTTCTTTTAATATTAAAACTTGCCATCGTCCCCTGGTTTTCCTCGGCGTGGCGGGGGCTGTGAGTCTCTGCGCCGACAAGGGAGGTACGGTGAAGATGAAAGCAGTCCTTAGAACTAACGTACGCGCTTCATTTTGAAAAGACGGAACAGAGGGAAGGCACAATTACCCCAGATTTAGAAGATGCGAGTTCAATCTCTGACCTGCTGAAGCTTCCCATACCTCGGCTCCTCCTCCTCCTGTCTTAAAAGGAGGGGAATAGCCGCTGCCTTCCTTGCGGATAATTGCGAGGATAAATACCTCGGAGGCCGAGAGTTGGTTGATACAACAGAAAAAAAATGCGTAATATTGCCAAGACAAGGTACCCCAAATCCAGCCTCCAGTTTTCTTCTACTCAGCAGAAGGTAACCGTGATTAATAACAAGAAGAGGACAGGAAAGGAGACCAGAAGGGGACGAGTGGATTTCAGCAGAAGCAGTATGGTTCACCAAGGCAACACCTGTAAAGATGTCCTCATTTTTTTGGGGGATGTCATCCACTGTCTCCTTAATAAACACAAACACATGGAAGGGAAAAAAACCCCACAAAACAAAATTTGAGTCCTAGAAGCAGTAGTAGGCAGTTGCAGAAAATCCTGAGGCAGCCTTGCTCCCTGTGTAAAACAATGCCGCTTTCTGAGATCGCTAACAGAGTAAGCAGTTCCCAAACCATGTACTCTCATTTGGCCACCATCCAGCTATATTATCTCTAGAGACCATTGCCTGAACTCAAATACCATTTTGGTCACTTAACATCACTTACAGAGAGCCGGAGAAGCCTCAGTTTCCTCTACAAAAATGAATAGTCTCAGTTAACAAACAAAAAAATATCTACAACAATTTCTGAAGGCCCCAGACAGCTTAAGTCCTTTGCACTTTACAATGTAAAATACACCAAGATCCCAGTTCCAAAACGCTAATGATTTAAAATAGCTAATACAAGTGGTCAAAAAAAAAATAATCTAAGAATGGTTACAGAGACCAGAGCAAAGGTCCACCCAGTGCAGTGCCACGGGTCTCAAGGCAGCCAGACGCTCAGCCCAGCACAGAGCATGAGCACCAGGACAGCAGATGGGAGGCTTCTCCCAGGGGCTTCTAGGGGCTTTCTCTGCTTCTTGCTCCAAATTCCCCAAAACAATTTTCTACCCTTAAACTAAAGGAGGGGGAAAAGAAAAAAACATGGTAAACACTAGAAGAGGTGGAGCAATTATACACTGTCTGTATTTACACAAAAAATATGAGTGCAAACAGATGTTCTTATCCCTGCAAGAAGCTGACATGCCCCCAAAATAAGGTTTCAGTGGATTTTCTAGATGGGAACCATGGAAAAGGGCTGTAGAGCTCTTTCAGAAGCAGGCAGTGCCAGCACTGCCAGGGCTCTCAGAAGCAGAAGGCAGTCTTTCTGCTGGGCTGAAAGCACTGGATGTACAAGGTTATACAAGAAGATACCCTTCTGGCTTCTTCAAGCTGTTTTCCTCCCTCCACGACACCCAACACTACCTCCTTGGCCAGCATTGTTTCAAGGAGCCAGTAAAAATACCAGTTCTCTTGTCCCAGGCCTTCTGACAGACTGGAGTTCCAGAATGAATGGAGTGACAATGAAATGGCTTGTGGTCAAGTAAAAAATACACTTTTAACAGGATATTCAGAAAATAAACTTTATCCCTTGTATTTCTCAGATTAAGTAAATTCAAGTACAACGAAAGCTGCAATGGGACAAGCATTCTGATAAGGATTACATTTTTTGGTACTAGATTACCTGTCTTGGAACACTTCTAGATCACCTGGAGGAAATGACATTAGCAGTCATGGTTTCTAGGAGCTAGGTATAAAAATAAAAACCGTCTACAGACTAGGGAAAGCGTATCATGGAAATAAAACAATCTAAAGGATTTAGGAGAAATGGACAAACGGGTGACTGCAAATTCGCCGAGCACCTTTGTTTCTGGTGCCCGTGTCTTTAAAAGGACACAGGAAAACTGGAGACACTGCAGAGTCATAAAAATTATTTGAGAACTGGAAGAACAGCCTCAGAACGAGAGACTTAAGGAGCTCAATCTGTTTAGTTTATTAAAAAGATCAAGAGATGGCTTGATTACGATGTATAAGTACCTTCAAAGGGAGAAAATACCAGGTCCTAAAGGGCTCTTTAATCTAGCTGAGAAAGGCATAACAAGAACCAATTGCTGGAAGCTGAAGCCAGACCAGTTTAAATTAGAAATAAGGCAAAGTTTTATAGTGAGAATGATTAGACATTAAAAAACCCCTACCCTATCAAAGGAAGGAGGATTCTTCATCTCTTAATACCTTCAAATCAAGACAGGATGCCTTTCAGTAAAATAAGCTTGGGTTTAAAAAAGAGGCTCAAGACAAGGGTAATTGAGTGATATTTAATGACTTATCATCGGTAAAGAAAGCTCTAACATCTTAACTTGGAATGAAGGCTGGAAATTTGGCAGCACGTGGCTTTGGCAACAGGTATATGCCATTGGCACCGTGCAAGACAAGCTGCCTGGGTCTGGCTGTTCCTACCCTCGGAGAACTATCAGATTGCAGGTGCCGATCGGAGAGCCGGTAGTTGAAAAACTCATACAGCGTTTCCTTATTTAGCACATTCCATCTCACGCTGACCAGGGCCGTGGCAGTGCCACTATCAACAAGTCTGCTGAAGCGCAGGGCCACCAGTATGAAGCCACACTTCTACATACCAGTAAACTAAAATTCTGACCGGTCACACAGCCTGCGGCTGTAGGTACCAGCTACAGCTGAAAACACCACGCCAGCCCTCGGACAGAACTGGCAGCGTTTTCTCCCCTTTGCTGGGCATGGATGTTCCATCACTCAGGGTTGCCTGACCATCCAAACCAGGCCTAGATATTCCATGTGACAGCAAACGGACACAAAGCATGAGGCTGCCGTCAAGTGCAGCAGCACATCCATTGCGAGGAACCAGCAGAAGCACGGGAAACAAGGAAGACAAGGCACGTTTGTTACATGATTTACCTACCCAGCAGCTGTGGATTTAGTTAAGGCTGAAGTATACCCCAGTATACGTGAGGAGTTCTTCCACTGAACAGGATGACACAGGGAGCACAGAACTTCCCAGCAGCACTGCCTAGTTCTGGGGGCTTCTTTTTTTTTGTTATTTTAAATCTTTACATCATCTTCCCTCTTAAAAGCTTAATATCAGTCCATAGGATTCTCTTTGTGGAAGACTTTCTTTGTACCATGGCCATCATCCTCATCTTTCTCTGAACATCTAAGATTGGCCATCTCCAAATTTTTTTGATCACACACCCCAGAAAAAAAAAGAAAATTAAGCATTCATCCCAATAGATGTATACTTATAAATTACACACAGGTACCACTGTACTGTGTACTTCATCAAGCTTCCACAAAAATAGAGATTAAAAAGAGTAAGGGTGAAACAAACACTATTTTAAATTTTTAAAATTTATTAACTGTGCAAAACCCATTTTTCTCCTATACGCAAAGGGATTGTCTTATGCGTTCCACCTTGGAGACCACTGATCTAGATCCAAAAGGGACCTTTCCAGGACGACCATTTTTCTACATTCTTCTAAAAAGTTATGTGTGGTAGCCATAGATTCCCTGAGGGGAACGTGGCAAGCTACTCAAGGCTGAACACACAGCCTTGGTGCCACGATACCAGTTATCTGCCAGCATGGCTTCATAAAGAGACAAAACTGGGCAAAACCTGACCAACCACTACCATACAGAAGGTTTGCAGGCGTTGAACAGTGCACCCATGCTCTCAGGTAAGAATCTAAATAAAACCTGCTGGTATGACAACAGCACTGACCCAAGGCCCTGTGATGAAGCCAATTGTGGAGAGAGGCTCAATAAATACTCAGAAGTTCTTTTGTGCTGAGCGTGATATAAGATATGGAGCAGTGCCAAAGAAACACTTGGTGCTAGATGCCAAACCATCAGTCTGCTTCAGTTCTGGCAGCAGCTGACTCCCAAATGCAAGCTGCTGAAGGTGAAAAAGAATGGGACCACTTCCAAGTCCACCACTTAGGCTTATCACCAGACAACCAGAGCCAGAGTTTTCTGAAGGAGTGCCAGGCTACCAGAATCCACACTCCTGCGCTTTTGGAGTCTGGGGGGCCTCCCTACCTGGGAGCTGGAAAGTAGAGCGAGACCAAGATCTCATGTCCCCAGTTTCTCTGCAGATTGGTTGTAGGGACACTGATGGGATGAAGGATCATATATGACCACAGGATTATTTATGAAGAGTCTTTGCTACAAGGTTCAGATGGAACTTTGGCTGAGAGAGAAGCCCATGCTTAACGTGATGAAGGCACACTCAGTGACTGCACACCTGAATTCTTACACCAGGACAGAGGCTGTGCATCAACGAAGTCAAGGGAGAACTTTGAAATACATCTTAGTTGTGCCCTGGCTTCACTAGAGTCTGAAAGGTTTGTTAGGCATATGACAATTTCCCTTTCAGGGCTGAACTGTTCTACATCTTCTAATCCAATTTCAGTTGACTCAGTCAATGGACTTTCCATCATTTCCTTCATACTCCTATCATGATGGGTCTCATAAATCTTGCTAATGGAGGATATTACCTGGTATCTGAGATACATTTTCCTTCTTGTATTATGATCACAATACATTTCATTTGCATTCCTTAGGCCCTGTCCAAAGCAATTCTCCTGTATCGTTTCTGTTTGTGCTCTTCATATGCTTGTGGACAAGTACAGCACTCTTCATTTATTTTGCCAAGTTAAACATATCTAATTCTTTTCATATTTCTTCATAAATCATTACTTCCAGCCCTTAAACACAGCTTTACTCAGAAAAATTGTTTTAGAAATGGTCTTGCCTGGGATCCACATTTGCTAATCTCACAGCAACTGCTCCATCATTTTTCTAGCTGCCAGTGCTTTGCATTAATTTCACAATTATTTTTTTGTGTCTGTGCACTCTACATAGTAGCACAGGGGAAGTCTTAGTTTTGTAGCATCAAACTTACACAATCATTCAGCTCCTTCCAAATTTCCTTTTGCTATCTTGCTTGCAGAAATTAATACAAAAGTCATTGAGAATATACATACAGTGTAACAGAATTCTGTGACGCTGTTACTCTTTCTCTCTTCTGTGGCTTGTGCCTGTCAAATGCAATAGTCCTTGATTAGAAGCTACGGGTAAGAATCTTTTATTTATTTTTGGTGTGGTACCTACTGTACATTAGGCATAAAAAAAAAATTCTTCCTGCAAGTGCAAAATGCCTGTTCTTTGCTGTAACGTAAGTAACCTGAGACTTTCGGTGGGTTTTACATTACTGCGACCGAGTAAGCTTTAATTCTGTTGACGACTCACTAGACAGAATAAATCCAACTTGGTGCATCCAAACTTACAGGAACACACCTTAAACAAGAAGTGGGTTTACTTCTTTCAGCACCTAGAGTAATCTACATTTACATTTACCCAAAAGTCAAGGATGTACATCCGGGCTGCTCCATCTTGGAACCATCTGGCCCTTCGGCAGAGTTGCACAGATGACAGCGACACTTCCACATCTACCAGCTTTGAGAAGCCCATCATTCAGTGGTGTTCCCAGCTAATCTGTGGAACGAGGTTCCTTGCAGTGTTTTCTTCGGGAGGTAGCACAGAATTCAGAGCCCCCGGGGCACGAAGTGACTTGGTACTGCCTGTCTATCCCCCTCCTTCCTCTGCGAGCTGGTGCCGGGGCAGTGGAGTCCCCCGCTGGTGCCAGGGACACACTGGTGCTGCCCGAGGGGAGGTGGGTGCTACAGCAGTTCTGGCTGGGCCTGGGATGTCCAGCAGCCCCCTCAGTGCTCCTGCCTCGGTGCTGGTGGAACAGGGACTCAGCCATGGTGGGAAAGCCTGTCTCTCTTCTCAAGCACTAGAAACGTGATCGAAGATTTGGAAGTTTTGAGTTTGGGGTGGGGGTTTTTTTGTCACTATGCCGCAGATAATAAGACAAAAGAATTCGGATGATATTTTACTATGTACTGAGAAATACCAGCTAGGATCCCTTTTCTGAGGGGAAGAAAAGGAAAGAGATGAGTAGTGTCTCGTACGGTTCTGCAATCCTTTGCTATCTCAGCAGTTTATTATCCTCCAAATTAATTCTCAATGTTTTGCAAAAAACTGTAATTAATTTATTTAACATAAAGGACACATATTGTACATAGAACTCGTTTTCTATTTATAGTAATCTTTTCCAAGCATTCTATTAGCATCCCACATTTTGAAATGTCTTCATTACTTATGAATAGGCTATCTCTGCTGCTGGGGTTTTTTTCCCCTTTGTAAATGCCCATTTATGAAATCAGCTCAGTAGCTCATCCATTTTAGATTACTGGTTGACTCTCCGTTTAGTAATGATTTCTTTGCTCTCCCCCTCCCCACCCCAATACACACTGTAAGCCATTTCTTATTTCTTTCTAGGTCTCTGCAGAATTTACTCAGCCTTTTTTATTACTGTCCCTCTCTCTACATCATAAATAATCCTGAATATTCTGATTTTTGCCCTATTTCCTTTCATCATTTCAAGTAAAGACACCTTTGTACCATCAAATCTTTGAGCTACATCAATCACTTCTTGTGTCTTGTATCTTCCTTTATCAGATGAATTAGTTGTGATGTGCTTATGATATATTTAAATCCTTGTCTGTTTTGCTCTCTACTTGTGTTTGTTTTCTTTTTAAATATTTCTTGCACCTATTTCTATTTCACTAGTTGCTTAGTTCCCCAAAATTTATCAGAATTTTTAATAGTCAGATATTTCCTGCTATGTGCAACTTCCCCACATACACTCGGTAAAGTGAGATAAAGAATTTATCACGTTCAAAGCTAATACACAGCTGCTTTCCTCTGGTCAGACTCCACATGGCTCAGGCACAGAGATGCAGATCCGACACAAATTTCCTCTCTTTTCATTCCCCTCTCCCAAATATCCCAGCAAAGGAGATTTAGTGCTAATGTTCCACTTACAGTTTATTATTCTGAGCAATTACTTGGAAGATTCTACTGATACAGATTTGGAAAAGCAGGAAAAACAAGCAATTCACTGTAACTACTGAGGACAAAATGAATATCAACACTTGACCTTAAACTTCGGAAAAAAGTTAGTTTCGTTTCACCTCCAATTCCGCATCAGCCATTTAAGTTTCCACTATATTCTAAGGAAATCAGGGCTAAGAAGGGTCTGCCCTGCTTAAGATCACCTTAACTGTGGTTTGTCTGTTTCCACACAGCCAGACATGTGCAGTGTGCTTTGAGGGACTCCTCAAGATGTGCTATCATGTTTTATCAACACAGAGTACTTATCAAGTGTTGATGCAAAAAGCCCAGAGGAACATGTGTAAACCGACTTCTTCAGAAGAAATCACGAGGAAGACCTGAGGGAGTTTAATATAGACACCAGGAGTAAAATTTGGTTATTAGAAACACTCTTCCAACGCCGAACGTATCCAACGGACTAACAAGCCCCCCACATGCACTCGGGAAGGAACAAGAGAACAGAAAAGAAACGCAGTACAGACGACAAAGAGACTATCAGAAGATTCAGCGAGTCAGACAATGAAGTGTCAGATGACTAGATATCTTCATGTCAGAAATACTGGTACCTCAGCGTGTCGAGATGGGAAGGGCAGGTAAGAAAAGGGAATTCTTAAGATAAATGTACTTGAAGTGCCATTGCTTTGTACTCATGAGCTTGGGGAGGCACTTTTGTTAACAGATAACTGGGTATTCTCAGTCACGGACAGACCTACAGTGTTTATTAACCGATTAAAAACAAAACAGAAAGCTTTTGCAAATCTACATGAATTGCAGATCTTAAAAGAAAATGAAGAGGTCAAAGCATTTAAGATGCAAAGTAACCAACTACCATTCTACTTGCTGCTGAGTACTGCCCAGGGATGGTTTGTAGGCTTTGACAGGCTTCTAGCTGGTGATGCCAAAGTATATGAAAACAAAAAAAGCTAATTAAGGTTTCGTGAACAAGACATTTGAAGTTTTTCTAAGATTAAAGAAAAAAAGAAGGAAACTATACCAGCTGAAGCTGAGATGATGATGTATGTAAAAAAAGAGATTAGGATCCTCCAAGAAGCGGGCTGTATTATTTCCCACAGTAGAATTTGTGCATCGAAAGCAATGCTATAATGAAAAAGCATCAAAGTTGCAGTTTATTACGCCTCAACAATCTCCAGAGTAAATCTGCTTAGTCTGAAAACCAAGGGAGGATTTTCCCACCTTCTAGCAATGAAAATCTGGAACTAATTCTGTGTTCTCTGGCCACTCATAATACAGGCTCTACAATCAAAACATAATTAACAACATTGCTGCTGCTGCTAATGAATAAGCTAGAAAAGAATCTACCTCACTCTTATCTAACATTAATTTTTCAAAGAGAAAGGGAGAGAGAATGGCAAGAACGACAGAGTAATGTTTTGAGGTCAAAGCAAGCAATTGCAGCACTATTCAGTAACGTAGTCACTTTCTAAGTCTAATTAACAACAGTTAGAAAAAGAACCTCACCAAGAAAAAAAAGCAACAAAGGTCCATCCACCTTTCAGGCTTTCCTGGTTTTAAACTTGCCAAATAGATACCCATTCTTGCTTAGTATCATCTCAGTCTTGTTCCTTAAGCCAAACGTTATGGCGGTGGCACCGAGCTCAGCTTCCACAGCAGCAGGGGGAGAGAATGTCTTTAACAACCAGGGTCAAGGCAAAGGGAACTGACGATGCTGTTGCCAGCATCTGCAAGCCGGCTACAGAGCCTTCCACAGCTGTATCTACACCAAGCGGCACAGGCAGATCACCAAGTAGAAAGAAGCTTAGAACAGATTTCCTATTTATGCTCAAATTTATTTTTTAAGCAATAGTAGATACAGGAAATTACAGAACCTTTCCACATTTTTTCCATGACTTCTTCCTCGGTTTTGTCTCTGAATTCAACCTCTTCTGTGCCCCCAAAATCCAAAACACCAATGCACAAAAACCTAAAAGCAAAATACATTCCCCTCCTCCTCTCCTTCAGAGCAGCAACAAGCTTTTCTCTACATCAGGTCAATAACAACAAAACTAGGAGAAAGCTTTTCAATATTAATTTTTTAAGTTAGTCCAATTAAAGATAACACCTTCAATCTCCCTTATGCTGCATTTTCCAAACATTTTAAAACATTGGATACAAAATGCTGATCATGAAAGAAGCTGAAAGCTCGCTGCTAAGCTGTGCCAGGAGTAAAACTTTGTCCCTTGGGAATTGGCTAGCAATCAGCCACGTGATCCAGTAAGTTACACCAACCTTTCTCCTATTCCAAGGGCTTCCTTTAATCCAATTGTTTAGATACAGCCTGACATTATTATCCCAGATCTCATTACCACATTGCAGAAGAACAGACTGGAAGTCCTGAATCAAGAATAAAGAACAGCCTGCGAAACACAGTCAATTCTAACATTGGCTAAACTAAAAAAAATCTCTGCTAAAAGATGCACCTTTACTTGGAGTGAAGGGTGGACAAAAGAGTGATAGAAAAACTTAATGCCCATATCAATAAACTACCAAGACAAGAAATTCCAAAACTCCTCTCCTCCTCCAGACTTTGTAGTAGTTTATGTGTCCACGTGAAAGACAAGGCTTGTGTCAAAACCCTGAGCAGGGACCTGCCTGTTCCTACTGCAGCTGCAGACAGCAACGCAAAACAACTTACTAATAGGTCCTCCACTTTCAGTGGTCTCTCAAGCAATTATTCGTTGCCCCCAGGTTATTAAATTTACATTTCTGACTGCTAAAGCACTGTCTAGAGCTATCGTCCATCTCTTCAGTTCGAGGGGCAAGCTCAGTATTTTCTCTTCCTGAATACTTTGAGTTGGAATCAATGTATCAGGACAGCAGAAGAGGACAATCTCAGGGTGTTACGAACTGGGAATGTTATTCCTTAGAATTACCATTTCATCCAGTGACTTCTCGCCACCTGACCCCCAGAAAACACTGCACAAAAGTGCATTTATGTTTTTGGCCTTTACAGTGAATTCCATAAATTCTACCAGGTGTTGTTAAAAAGTATTTTCTTCTCTTTTTGTAGAACAGTTGTGGTCTGATTGTTCCTGCATTGGAATAAAGAGGAAGAAGGGTCACCTGTTCACATTCATCATACCCAGGACCAAGTGCTCGGTAAACTCTGCTCTCGCTGCACCGCTGAAGCGCGCCCGTGCACAGGCGCTTCTCCCCATGCCCAGGGATGGAGCGTATCAACAGCTTCCATTTCCACTCAGCCACAAATAACTGATAAAACCCCTGCAACTCTGCAGATGATGATAAATATACACCCATGGAGTATAATCTGAAAGCAACCTGCCCTTTACAGCTTGCGTGTGTATGTGCATTTACTCCAGAAGCTGCCCCAAACAGCACCCTTCCGCACGCTGCCCTTAGCAGGAGGCAGGTCACGAAACCAGTAAGCCAGGCAGGGAGGACAGGCTCGCTCTGCCCTGGCCCCGTGCTGGGCAGGAGCAGAGGCACCAGGAGGCTGTGGAAGGGGCTGGGTTCGGGCAAGCGCTTTCGTTCCCTTAGGGCAGTTCCGCCTCTGGAACATGCCGTGCAGCCTGGTACCCACTTTGCATGGTTCCAGGTGAAGCCTTCCATCGTTCGGCCATCAAAAGAAATAATGGGCATAATTATTTGCAAGGCTGCTACTGCTTCTAACTGTCTTTATTTTGAGGGCTACTATTATGATAAACCTTGGCTATAGTTCTCTGGAAAGTGACAACAGACTCATGATGTTCGAGCCCTAAAAGCATTGTTACAAAAGCCACACAGAGATACATTATTCTGTTGATCTAGATGAAATTAATATAAAATCCTAAATGAAAAAGCTTCAGCTGGACTCCAAGACTGAAAAACTTGGTAGAATGTAGAATGCAGGGAAGGAAAAAGTTCAAGAAAGCATTCTAAATAGTAATTCAGACTAGACTTGGCAGACAAAAGGGCATTCTCCATGGAGACCTAACACTTAGATGGAAATCATGCTTTTACTAAAAATCCATTCACTGAACATGTTTCATGATAACAATATATAACTTGTTGCATAAGACACTTAAACACTTACTGTAAATAGCAAGAAAGCTATTAAAGCCAGAAAAAAAAGCATACCAAAGGCATGCGGCAGAAATAAAAGTTCAGGAAAGCTCTTGGAGAGAACTGTCTTGATGTTGCACTTGCACCTCAGTGACACAGTGAATGGCTGTAAGAAAAGTAAAGCGACCCCTGCTACTAAAACCCCCCCTCCTGCGAGCGGCAGCACCATCAGCAGCTCAAGAGAGGAGCATAGGCAGCCCCACTCCGAACCAGGACAAGAGCTGGACTCAGCACTCCCCAGGGCTGGCAGCCTGCGAGGACTGCCAGGTCCTCAAGCAGCAGACAAAGGAACAGCTAAAGCAGACTGGTTTAGCTGGCATCTCTGATCACCTCTCACTGCAGCTCTGTTCTCAGTTTTGTAAGAGAAATAAATCAACGGAGGATATAATTCCTTAGTTTGCTAGGGTAAACTTGTGGTTTTCCTTTTATTAAAAGGCATCTAATGTTCAGAGCACGCTCAGCGAATGACACATCTAAAATGCTCTCTTCCTCCTTGATAATGAGGTGAAGCTACACTGAGATGAGCACCCGCAACTCCACAGAAGTTTAGAAATCTCAGACTGGAGTGGACTTCTCCCTACTCATCACTGAGCTTCATGCAGCAGTCTGGAAGCTGCTGGTACCATCAAGTGCCAGGGCAAGCCTCTCCTGGCAGGCATCAGCCAGCAGCCGTCTGTCAACAAGTAGGAAGACAAGCAACCTAGAACTTCAGGTAATCCAGAGCCATCACAGTGAGAGACGTGACACCAAGGAGGAAGACTTTCTTCAAGTTACTGGCCAAGCTGAAGACAGCAAAAATGATGGCAATCAAAAAGGACTCATGAAGGAGATACTCAGTTGAATAGGAGAGTAAAAGGTCAAACACCCATCCTCTAAAGGCTGTAAGACAGGATGCAAATACTCTTCTGAATATCCTTCCTGACTCCAGTTCAGGCAACCTGAGCAAGAAGGGGTTTATTTTTATTTATTAGTCCTCAGTGAATTATTTCTCTCTCAGTTTTAGCCATTGTTGAACCCATGTGAACTTTTAGTATCCACAATGGCAAGACTTCTGCAGCTTAATCACACAGCACAGAATACCACCTCCTCACATCTGTCTTGACGCTGACACCTCCTTTTATTTGGGTGCCCTAGGTCTTGTACTAGTGTTCAGTGTGTGATGATTCCCTATTCGCCTTCCCCGTGCAACTAATGGATTTATACCTTGCTATCACAATCTTCTACACCCACAGTTACCCATAAAAATCTTCTAGGTCCTAAAATGATAAGTTTTGAAATTCAAGGGACCAAATTTCACACATCTCTGAAGCTATGGGTTTGGGACACAATTACTGCCATAGCCATCGATCTCCATGGCAGTGGCACTGATAGCAGACCACGTGGTAGGTCAGGGTTAAATGCATTCTGCTGTGCATGATCTACGCCAAAACCAACACAGAAGTTTCTAGGGGGAGTCTTACATTTGTTTGTCAACTGAGATTGAAGCAATACCAAAAAATATGCCTGCTTATGCAATATATCAAGAAGAGTTCAGTTTGGGGTTTTTTGTTCGGTGGGCTGATTTTCCTTTCCCGCCTCCTCAAGATGATGTTCTGGAGTTGTTTCCCTTCCTTAGAGAGTGTGGCAAAATCTAAGAGATTCAAAGCAAAGAATAAGTACAAGAATGTAGACCTCCTCAGCAGTACCTTTAAAAAACCCAATAAACAAACAACCACCCCCCCCCAATCTTCCAAACCACTGAAAAAAAATTCCTTTGCTCGCAGGGCTACAAACTGTAATTTTTTGAGCAGAAAGGGTGGGATAGCTCCATAATTGTGATGTTGATGGATATGGTCCCTTAGCTGATGAAGGGTGGTGACCTTACGAAGGAATTTCTGCAAGGAACACGCAGGAACTACACAATTCTTCCCTGTTGTTCCCAGAAAGACTCAAGTTACCAAGCAGCCAGAAACAATGCCAGGAGGGGGAAAAAAATGAAAAAAAAAAAGTGCTGCTGCTTGCAAATGTTCTAGGAGAGCCAATGGTGCATTAGGAAAGCAACCTAGGAGACACTCCAGTATGACAGTTTCAGCACTGAGGAGATCTCCAGGGCCTAGAAGCCACAAAGCAGTGCCCATGATCCTGATCCCCTTAAATGCTGCGTGCTTATAGCCAGGTGGAATAACATCACAGAGGGGTTTGTGGACAGAACCAGCCGATTCATCGCATAGCTTCAGCTGCTGCAGCCGAGAAGTCTAGGTACAGTTTTCCACAGTGTTCTGTGCAAAGCAGTATCCCCAGCAGGACAGACTGTGCCAGGGAAACTTCAGCAGCTGCCACAACAGTTAAACCTTGGCAGCCGAATGATAAGAAGTGTGCTACAACACCACTGGCCCCAGGGCTGGTCCAGGGACCATGGCTTTCAAACTGGACCCTCAGCTGGGACCATGCTCCAGTCATGCTGCACAGGCGTCCAGAGATGCTCAGGAAAGTGATGGCTCCAGAGTGCCAGAACCCAGAACTTTCCACACCAGCAGTGTCAGGCCAGGCCAGGTGAAGACTTTCAGTTCTAAAGATCAGATGGGGATACCTCCCTTAGAGCTGAAATTGTGCTGTGGACCAGATTATCTATCCCATTAGCCCTCTCCTGTGGGGAAAAAATGTTCTTTTTTCTTCAATAAAAGAACAAAGACCATTGATTTTTCTGTTTATAGAGAGAAGGGAAAAACAACTCATGCAAAGTCCTCATTCTCTAGTACTCATTTTAAATATGGTATGTATTTGGTGGTTTGGTTTTTTATTGCTGAAACAATTGCATCTCAAACTTCGAAGCTTGAGTGTTCTCTAACTCCCACCTATACCAGCACAGTGACTTCCGTGGAAGGTTCTCCACAGTATAGCAACTGCTTTTGTGGAGAAGGGTGCCTGGCATCTGACACAACTGGCCTTCTAACTGAAAGGAAGAGAGACCACAAAACTTTAATACATTATCTGATTTACACTGTTAAATATTTCGGTAGTTATGAATAAAGCACAAAAAAAAAGTATTTCATCTCTTTCTTGGATGCACGCAGAGCCGTTGTAGCACACCAAGTGACAGCAATTGTATTGCACCACCCTCAAAGCAACTAGTCAGTCCAAATTTTAGGTAAGAAGTTACTGAACAGTTCTCTGTTACTGTGCAAGAGCCTCAGTAAAGCAGCAGATGGTTCTGTAAAGCGCAGGCTCTCTGTAAATCCTCTGAGAAGCACAGCTCCAGCTGAGTAACTTTCCTTCTGGCAGCACTCTCACCATTGCAAGATTAACTGTCAAAACTCCCTGAGACAGTAGGACATTAGGGACTGCAGGACTGCCTCTGGAAGTGGACAGCAGCAGGGTACTGTGTGGCACCATTCCACACTTCTCTAGAAAAAATTCACTGACATTTGCCCATAGTTGCTGTGGGACAAGGACCATATTGCTAAGCATCCTGCTGCTGAAAGAGCTGTGCAGCTCAGTACACTTCAGGATTACTTACGCTAAAGTTTAATTTGGGTTAATTTAATTCCTCATCAATTTGGGGAACTTGATCCCTTTGCAAAGGGTGGCACAGACACTTCATTCATGTTTACTCCAGGATTAAAATATTTCTGGCTTAGTCTGCATATGAGCGACCAGCAGCCTCCTAGATTGGTCAGGATTATTTGTTACATTAATTGAAAAGTACACTTACTAAATTCATTTAAAAAAAATCATCACAGACAAGTACTGCTCAGTAAATAGGAATGCCAATAACCTCACTGCCAACAGCCCCAGCCAAAGCAGTTTACTTAAACAGGAGGAATTAACTTCAGGACAGTTTGTCTCCTGACTGTCAATAGACAGGAGCTGTGAGAAGACTGGTTTTCGGTTGGTTGTTTTGGGGTTTTTTTGTGCTGTTGGTTTGGGGAAAGGGATATTTGAAAGTAGAAGACAGCAAAGAGTCAAACCAAACACTAGTCATTAACAGATGAATTCCCATACCAATTGTTACAGATAATTCCAATATTTGTCTCCCAGGGCATTTGACAGAAGAAACAGTACAGGAACAGGCACATGCCAGCAAACAGGCAAGGCTTGCCTTTTTTGTTTCAGCTCAGTTTTTTTGGTTTATTTTGTTTTGCTTTTTACATCACAAGCAGAGGAAAGCCGGCTGTAAAAGACAGAGCAACCCTTGATGCCCAACTACCTGCCTCCTACAAAATTAAAAACATTTTCATCCCCCTCACCCAGACCCCCACATATGCAAACCTGAGAGGCCTCTCAGGTCAGTTGAGAGCTGAGAAAGTCTCTGCTGAACCTGGAGAGTATCCTATGGATCAGAGAAACCCGACAGGAAGAGCACACGGCAAATTTCCATCCAGTGGACACTCCATCTGCCTTGACGTGAAAGGCTCCAAGCCCCCACAAAAGGTCATTCTACCCCGATCTCACCACCACGTAGCAAAGCAAATACTGTGTGTTAACTCAACCTAATGACTTGAAACCATAAGCCTCTACTCCAAATCCAAAATGGAATAATGTTAACACTATTCTCTACTGTTGTCTCAGTACCAAGGGAGAATTAGAAGACCTCACACTGACTGGAACTTCTCTTTCTAGACTTCCCTGGATATTTATAAATTCAGTCTGACATGTCCCAGCTCCGTGACACACTAAAAGGGACAAGGACTAGCCCAACAAGTAGCACTGTCCTCAGACTACAAGAAAAGGCCCAGATAGTTCTGTCTTTTTAAAGAAAGAGCAATTTGGCAAATGGTTTTCTCCTGGGTACATAAAGTGCAGGATGAGCAGCTGTCCAACCATTATTTTGGAACTGCAAAAATAAGTTTGAGGTCTTTAGCTAATATACTGGTTTTCAGCTAAAATAAAACTGTTGGTGAAACAAAAACCTACAGGACAAATGCAGGGGTTGCTCCACAACGCAACACCCTTTAAAGAGAGAGGTTACCTCCATAAATAACTCTTACTGACTTTCTGAAGTAATCAAGCAAAACCTGAAAGCAGACCAAAAGCTACAGGGGGAGTTAAGAGAAAAAAAATAATCAGAGCATGTAAGAAACCCTCCCCTTTCCTGCATGAGGAAATTGGTGACTGTTCCACAGTTCCACAAGCCTGGTAGTGTTGAAATGTCAAAAAATGAGCACAGTTTCAGGTAAGTGCTAAGAAATTTACTACCTCTTTCACCATCCAATAAATTAGGAAACAAACTTGAAGACACGCTGCCAAATAAGTTTGTGTGCAGCTACATCAGCAGTTTAAACAGCAGGCCCGAAAACTTTCAGATATTCCGGGCTGTAGGCATTGCCCACGCAGCATGAACCTGTACTTCTCCTGGGAGTCATCAGTCAAACCTGTAGCATAAAAGGTTCCATTATTCAATTGAATACCAAAGAACAACAGAAAAAATAAACTATAACCCGACGACGACAGACACAGCATCCTATCACATGCTTAGTGCCCTTGATGTGACAGGGCTGTTGTCTTTAGACTGATCATGTCCCAACTGATAGATTTTTTTCCTATCAACATATCATCCAAGGGCAGCACGTAAATAAGGAGAGATGTGGGGGTGCAGGCACAGGCATTTTTTTCTCCCCCCCTCAAATTATCTCAGAAATTTCATTTTGCATGCATAGCAGTGATGAAAATGTGTAGCCTCAAGAAGAGGCTCTCCAAGTTCCAGGAACACGGATGTGATTATGGTCATCACACCTGATATTTGCAGCATGTTCTGTAACAGCCTTCAGTATGTGAAACGTGTTTGTCAGCTGAGGGGTCTCGGGGAAAAGCCTCTTGCTTTCACTGACAGCCAGGAGAGGAGGTAGCAGTGTATTCCAGTGTACATGGACAAAATAATTATAAAACATGAAAGTCCAAGAAGTAAAAATATTCTAAACCACTCGGGCTAAATATCTGAGATAGTGTGACATTTAAAATGCTATACTAAGTTAGAGCTATTGCATGTAGTACCCTGCAGTTTAATGTGCATTTCTATATTCACTCCAAGTTAATACTAATTTCCCATTGAGTTTTAAATCAAATTATGGAACACCACTCCTTTACTATTGGTATTTTGGTGAAGAATTTTGGAACATCCAACTGCACTGTTTGGCTCCCTCTGTTGATGTTTCTTTCCTTACCACTTCCTCCAGTGAAGCTCAGCAGTACCTCTCCCTTGCCAGTCAGTAACCCCACTGCCACCCTGGCTGTCCACACTGGGAGGGAAGAAATGGGAATTGCTTGCCAAGGCAGCAGGGAGACATAGGGACGGTCTGTAAATATTTAGAAGGTAGCAACAAAGAATGAAAACCTTTCTCCGTGTTCATGGACCACAAGAAAAGCAGAAGCAAGTAGGAATTTTAAGTGAGATTTAGATTATATAAAGAAAAAACCCTCAAATAGAAAAGATCATTAAACATTGGAATACATTTCCTGTAAGGGTGTGCATGAGCTCCATAGATGGAGGACCCTCTCACAGTCTGTTCCAGCCCTACATCCCCTGATAAATCCTTGACATCCCTTTCAGCCTTTTATCTCCTTACAGTTTCACAGACAGTTCTTCACCATTATCTCACAAGATAACCAAGTTTGATTTTTTCATTTAACAAATGGTGTAGGGTTACTAAATCTTTTGGTATAAGAAATTGCTTGTCTGAAAGACACCAGTGATCCATAAAGTCTGACAGCCTGTCTGCAAGAGCTGCCAGCATCAGTTTTGGAAGAAATTTTACCTAAGGGACTTGAAGAATAATCTATCTCCTTGTGTCCTCCTGGTCTCCATCCACGAGAGCCAGTACAAACTACACACTTGACAAAACTGCTTTACAAGTAAATCATGAGTACTTGAGATTTTCTTGCTATAATTCTGAATCTTACCATGTTCTTTATCTGCACAAAACAATCCTAAAGGCTAACTCTAAATTAGGAAGGAAAAATATTTCAGTTTATTAGTTTTAAACTTGAGTTTTGACTTGTATCAAGTGCTCTTCAACTTGTGGATATAACAAAGACTGAAAAGGAGTGTCCTCCATATATTGTGTTTTTGTGCACTAACAATCTTTTGAGAGAGCTCCTGTTGTTTTGGCAGATTACACACACTATTTATCTACACTGAATATTCTCTCATTAAATGGGATATATATAGGTTCTGCTGTAAATTCCTTTAGAGGAATTTCAGAATAAGCATTCATGCCATACTCACAATGGGAGATAACTATCTGATCAGAAATTTCAGCACTGTGGTGGTTAAAACAGTGAGAGAAAAACAACATTGTTTTGCACTTAGAAACCTGTTTCTAATCAGCTGAGCTACTCCTATGGGGTCAAATAAAAATGATTAGCTTATTAAAAGCATAGCTTTGCTATTTAATAAGCAAAAATGATTGAAAATTCTGTTCCAGATCCTGATAATTTTAGTGTTTCTAGTTAAGCCTGCAAAATTGCATTCATTATTAGTGTCTAGATTCATTAACAATTCAATTTATAGATATTAATGCTTATAATGCATGCTTCGCTTGCCAAAACTTGAAGAGAAATTGTTTCAATTAGCTTTCATGGATCATGAATCCTACCGGCTGGGTATTTTTAGACAAAAGATACAAACACATCCCCAAGCAATGCTAATGCACAGCTGGGATTCGTATGTAAGGTCAGCTAACAGTTTAAAAGGAAAAACAGCAAATGAGCTTTACACAGAACAGTTAGACAGGAACAGAGCCAATCAAATATTTGCAAGTTACACTACTCCCCTTGAAAAAGCCAGGATTCCCTGGGCTTTGTGCTGGGCTTTTAAAAGGCCTGACTGGGAAGATCTAAACTTGTGCATAGGTTAAAGAATATTTGTCACCACATGACTCAGCATACAAGGTATACGTACAGGCCCAAGGCAAATTCTCCTGTTCTCATTTTCATTCAGACTATGGAATTTAAATCACTGAAGATTCACAGATGTAACCAAGGACATGATTCTGTTCAACATTCTCTTCTTTCCTTAGGTCACTTCCAGTCAGGGAAAAGAAACCAAAAGCTACCCAAACAGATTTTCACTACACACAGACAATGAAAGAACCACAAGACCAATGCACAAACCGCTCCCCGCGCCGATGGGGTGGGTAGGTTCCAGCACCTTCTGACCAGCGCTGTCCAGTGCATGAACAGGAGGCCTGGGAGAAGCAGAACCTTCACCAGCCTGGCAGCGATGCCACAGCGGAGAGCGCTGAACTCGCTCTGCACAACATCATGTGCTGTGCATGAACCAAGGAAAGCACACAGCCCGGGGACAGAGATTAGTGATTTTATCTGAGCACTTAAAGGAAAAGCAACCAGAACCGCTTAGGTCCACAGCCTGGGCTTCATTAATACAAAAAAGTTACTATAAAGAGTTGGCCTGTGTTATTGCCAGTAATCCATTATCCTTCCTTCTCCTCTCCCTAGCGTCGTAAACACCCATTGGAAAACGCTGAGATTTTAATGCAGCTGCTACATAGAAGGTATCACGAGGCACATCAGATGTCTCCAGAGCAGTGCAAGTCCCCACAGAACGAGCTGACCTCTGTTCCTGCATCCTGAGCACAGGGTTACATGGCATAAGGGCTTCAGGGGAGCCCATGCCCACGGTCCATAACGGCGACACAGCACCACAGTTTCTCTCCCCCGGCACATCTTCCAGCCCTTACAGGTACTGACTCCTCTATGATTCCATGGAACTTAGAACCTAAATACAATGAAAGGTTGCTGGCTTGGCTTTGATTTTCCTCCTTGGTGGTTCATTGCCATCGCTGTGGTCATCGTCTCTTTAAAAACAGGGGGATTTCCAGTTCAGCCTTTTAGCAGTGAAGGGGAGGAAGTCTTCAACACACAAACAGCATAGCTCAGGAACAGTCGCTTTCAACCCATGCCCATGTTATTTGTCTAGAAAGCAGTTACTGTATTCTATCCGAAACAAACCGAAGGAAGGTATTTTCAGGAACAGTTAAGATTCAAAGAAAATCAGTGTTTCTTCAAACACGTAACTTCAGTTTGTAGCTTTCCTCTCTGAGAAGCAGGTAAATTCCAGGAATATTGAAGATACTCTATATTTTATCCAAGCAATCTAACCAACCATTCCTCCATAAAGCTGGTCTTTGTTTCAGAAGTGTCTAGACTATACAGATCAATCAAATTACTTCTTTTGAGTTGGCTTATTTTTGGAGAGCAGCACTCTGGAGAATACCACCCTAATGGCTGAGCACAGAGGTGTGTCTCAGTCATTTCTCTGCTAGGCTTGAGCATACCTACCTCGTGTTTATTTGTAGGGCAGAAAGTCAGGCCCACACCAAATTCTTTGCCAGTGATGTGAGAGCGTGTGCTCAGCTGGAATCTCTCTGCAGAGAAAAGCAATTAAGAACAAGATTTAGAGGACTAACATCAGCACTGAAGCTAGCTGGAAACCCAGGCTGCAGAACAGCCATGCTAGCAGCTACCACTGCTGCTCTCCACAGCCTCAGGGACAGCTCTCTCAGAAGTATGTCTTTCTAACCAAAAAATTCTGTGTAGTTAGAACATGAGTTATAACAAGGTTACCCTGACTCAAGAGAAGGCAAAAACAAATAGATCCATCTTCCACAGTTCAACTTCACCCTGAATTTGCAAGTGCGTTAGTAGAAGATGGGCCACACTTCACTCCGGGTTTGAACCACTTTGCTACTTAAGCGCTGCAAGGCTGCTGGGGGCAGGGGGTGAACAGAGAGGAGATCAAGATCTCACTGATTCTCAAAATACTCTTCAAATGGCTTCAGATTTTCAAACCCTTGGTTCTTTACTTCAGACATTCACTCTGTTAGATTCAGATTAGGGCCAGGAAACTGGTAATAGTGGCACCAGAGAACAGATCACTCATTCAGGCTGGTATTTCAGCAAAGCAGATGGTATGAAGAAGCCCCACGGCTACCTTTACTTAAACCCAGCCTATTTCAGGCCCCAAAATTAGTACAGAAAATTAATCTAAGCTATTTTTAGCACTCTGATGTACATCCTCACCAGCATCACACAGAAGGAACATAAACTCAGACTTTAACCTGCACTGTTCAGGTTACCAAATTCATTAATCCAAGATAATAGCTTGAACAGTATGTAGAAAGAGTCAACTAGTTTAATAAGCAAAACACCTCAAAAATACACCAGAACCAAAATGACAATACTAGCCCTGCTGCCAACAGCTGTGGTCAGCAGTGAAATCATTAGCAATACCGCATTACTATTCGAGACCATAATTCATTTGGCTTAGACAGTCCACAGAGGCCTGACTTGCTTTGCTGTGAAAAAAAGAGCAAACAAATTCCAATTACTAGAAGATCCTGTTCCCTACCTCCCCCCTTCATACAAACATGCTTTCATACATCTTCTACCAGCCTCTAAACAGTCTGATTATTCCTTTGACTATGGAGGATCATAGCACGGCCCAAGTTGTAAGGGACCTCAAAAGCTCATTGGGCTCAACCTTCCTTGGGAAAAGGAGCTTAGATGAGATTATCTCACACCTTCTCCAGTTGCATCTTGAGACCCTCCAGGGATGGGGACTCCACCACATCCCTGGGGACCTTGTTCCTGTGATTGATTGTAAAAAGATTTCTCTTACATCAAAATGAAACCTCTCAGTGCAACTTGTATTTGTAGCCCCTTGTCCTCTCCCTGTGAAGTGAGACACTGTCCTCTTTACCGCAGTCCCTTAAGTACGGGAAAGATGGGAGAGGTCTGCCCTGAGCCTGCATACATATAAGTATGTAAATATAACAGAAGGCATTCGAGTGTTTCAGTGGCAGCAGACTATCAACCTGTCATCTCTGGGTGATTACTAAGAGGAGGAAGAAAAGCCAGAAAACCAAGAGTATTGTCAGACTTAACTTGAATAAATAGGGATCTGTAAATCTGTTCCATTCCCAAATTGGTAAGGATGCACAACCAGAAAAGGAGAGGATGAAGAGATACTCTTACCTCCTTTTAAATACACAGTATTCGTAAAGATTAGAAGTAACAGAGGGGTGTTGGGGTTTTGGGGAGTTATTCTGTTTTCCTTCTTCTCTTAAAGAATTTTTCCATACTTGTTGGTCAGAGACCATCGTGCCCTCCCTGCTCACCGGGAGCCCCCGAGAGGTTGGCACTGGGTTCCTGGCGCTGTTTGCTGCTACTGCCGTAGTTCTTGTTTGTTTGCCTTGTTATATATAGATATTTAGTAAAGAACGGTTATTCCTGTTCCTCATATCTTTGCCTGAAAGCCCCTTAATTTCAAAATTACAAGCATTCAGAGGGGAGGGGGTTGCATTTCCAATCCAAGGGGGGCTCCTGCCTTCCTTGGCAGACCCCTGTCTTTCAAACCAAGACAGGAGAGAACAGGGTACACCTGTAACAGGCCTTCAGGAAAGACCCATGATGGCAAGGAGCTCTTCCTCAGAGGAGGCTTATGAAGAAAAAGTATAAACAATAACAAACTGCTTTTCATTGTCAAAGACTGAATCTATCGGTGACAGAAAGTTTTCCAGGTGGTAGCTTGGTTAGCTGGAAGATCCTGTACTATTAGCAAAGTGTTTTTATTTTTACTTTCTCAGAGAGTAAATCAAGGAAAGCATTTGTCATTTTGTTGATTTTTTTGTGGTTATTGCTTTAATTACATTCCTGACACAGTTTGTTTCCTTAACAGAAAGGAGCTCTAATGCCAGTTTCCTAACAGAGGAAGTGAACAGGCAAGTTCTCCCATACTCCTCCCTTTAATTTTGTACCAGTTTAGCCAAAATGAAAGCTTTAAAGTAGCCCCAGATAGTAATGTTTTCACTGCGGAGCCAAATCTCACTATTTTTCCACCCTTACAAAAAAAAACGGCCAGCTGTATTTTCTACCCCTACTCCTAAGCACACATACACATATGAATTAGAATGATGAGCAGATAAAGACAAACCTGGCACCTCTCCCATTGAGGGGTTGGTACATCAGTGACTCCACACTGCAGCCTACCTGGAACTAAGCAAATGGATAAGTACACTCAGGAAGGGAAAGGACTCTACTGGTAGGTTATGTTTAGGTTCAGCATTTTATCAGTTTGAGGTTTTGCAGCTATACACTCAATCGATGCTGAAAACATGGAGAGAACAGCATAGGAAAGGGAGCCAGGTGCTTTTTTTATTTAAAATCAACCTTTTCCCTGAATAAGCCTTCGACAAGCTTGCTAAAGACCGAGGGGTGTACAAATGCTCCCAAACACGCTGAAGAAGCATACAGAGTATTCCTGGAGTACTACATCAAGACAACCCGGGTGTGCCAAATCCAGCTCAAATAATTGGGCCATCATGTTCTGACTTCACCTCAGTTTCCAGATGTTCTTCAGATGGCCCCAGGATGCTGGTCAATCTACAGCTCATTTCAGCTGTCTAGTCCTGAAGTAACTGAAGTGGGGCCTACATATGAAAGCAACTATACAATTCCATTTGTCTCATTTTGAGCAGATGGGAAACCAGCACACATGCCATAGCTGTTAAGTACCCAGAAGCAGAATAAAAACTATTAAAAAATAAATTAAGAACTTGTGTTACAAGCAGCTTGTGCTGCTCCCTGTGAGATCCTGGTATAAGCTTCCTCCAGCCTACCAGCATTATCCCAGGCTTGTCTAGTTCTCATACAGTCTCCTACTGCCACCAAGTAACACTTTGATTTCACCAGCCCGCTCACAGCAGCGATGAGGCGAAGCTGAACGCTGTTAGAATGTAAATCACACTAAGAGGTGCAGTCACAAGAAGCAGCAATACTGCATGAAAGAGGAGCCAGGCCAAATGACTAAGCACCCCAAACTACTCTGCTTAATGGGCAGGTGATGGAGGAGCAACTGCATCTACTGCAAGTGCTGCAGATGCAACAAAACCATCCCTCAGTCCGCAGAGGACCTGTGAAATCTCACATGCACCCTTTGATTTACCTTCCCCATCCCTGTGACCAGCTAGAGCTAACGGCACAGCCGTTCCACAGGCCCGAGATTGTCAGGTTCTGCCTGTGAAAACAAACCCGAGCCACTCCGCCGGCCAGAGCATATAGAACTAGCTCGCAAGCTGCAGCCTGGAAGTCTTCCAGGGCCTGCAACACATCAACAAACTAAAGCAATGTGACCCTTGAAGGGGGTGCCCAGAGCTGGAAGGTGTTCCTGTGATGCCTACCCCATACAGAAAGGGTGCCAATGTGTATTCTTCAGTCTCGCACTTAGTATCAGATTTTGGACTGATTTCTACAGTGACAGGAGTCACTTTGCAAGCCAGAAGTTCCCCTTATCTCAGGATGCAAGTTTCTCCTTGGTGTGTCTACAGACTTCTTTCTATTATCTCCAAAAAGACATAAGTATCCCAAGTTTGTCACTGCTATCTGCACTCATCTCTGACACAAGATAGCTTAATGGTTAAAAATAAACTACAGATTTATCCAGAGTCAGGAAGGTCAGATTTACAATTACGGAGCTAGAAACAAGATTAAAATTAACTAAGAATTGCGTCTGTGTTCAAAAGAAAGAGGTTCTCTCTTCAGCACACCTCGAAACTGGCTCTGTGCTTTGCCAGCCATGACAGCTGGGGACCAAGTCCACAGGCTGGCCCTGTTTTCCATGTTTCATGCCACACGTGTGCAGAGCTGGCTGGAGTGACAAACCCTGCCCTGTCCATCCCAGACATCTCACCTACACCAAAATTCCATTTTCTCACGCACTCCCTCATTTTAAATTTAGTTTCCCATTTGCTTTCTTAATCTAGTAAGAAGGTAACTTCTGTGATTTACAACAAAGTTTTCTTTAAATTAATTTTCAACTAATATGAATAGTACAAGTGTTACACTGAGGACACGGGTGCCATGACTTACCTCCAGTATTCAGAACTTTCCTTGGCATCGACCCTCTCCTCCCAGCTCACTTTAAGGCAGACAGTTTATTGCATTGCAGCTTGAATCCTCTCCCCTCCACGTACTCCCAGAACATGGTTTAAAAATATCTCAGACTTGCAATATTTATCTGGTTTACACTTTTCTTATTTTCCTTTCTAATGGAAAGCAGTCATAGGTTTTAGACATATCAACAGCATAGATAACAGAGTTGGCACCTAGAAATTTGTGCTTCTAACTTCGGCATTCTCAACACCACTATCAGTTTTAGGTGCTTCTGGCATCAACTCCTCATGTTGCAGCTGGGGCAGAAAACAGCAGATTTCCTACTGACTGATACTCATTGTTTGGTGCAAATGGCAAATTTTAAATTTCTAATTTTCACCGGAAAAAGACCAGCAGACGCCCACATTAAGAGGACAATAAGGTTGCAAAAATCAAACATTAAAAGTTCAGAAACATTTCAAGGCTCCCTATCCTACCCCAATTCATTTTCTTTGGTCATATACATGGCATTGTTGTGCAAAACTTCTGTCTGATTCAGCTCACAGGACTAACGTGGAAGTTTTTCTAATACATCAAGCATTGGGCTAGAAATCTCAAAAAACATGTTTCATCTCTGCTCTGTCAAACCCCTTGTAAAAAACCAAACAAACCAACCAATAAACTAGATGAAGCAGTACCATAATGTGTATAAAGGAATTAAGACTTTAGCAATAAATTTCTCAGCACACTATTGAGTTATCTATTGCTTGTGTAGAACTGCAGATTAGGTTTAAATTTCACGCCAGGACACCAAAAAAAAGAAATTGGAAAAAACCCAACACACAGACCTACCAAAACCAACAAATCCAAGCCAATTGCTTTTTGACAATTGAAATCAACTGTGGTTGTTAAATAACTGTTTATACAGAAATGCTTCAAAACAAAGTAAAATTCTTTTTCAAAAACAGAGCATGGCCATTGATTTCTGCAAGTTTTTATTTTTCTAACTTTTTTCTTCTTCCCAACACTTGAATGATTCAATAAAATGAAATTATTTTTGGCAAAGAGCACTTTTCACCAAGAATTGTTTGAATGCTTTCCTGGACCAGTTTCCTTTTGTTTTTTCTAAATTCAGTGATTGGCTTTACAACCATCAGACTTTTGCAGCTAATTCTGTGGTTAGATATTCCTCCCCTCTTCAAAAATCTCCACCCATTTAACAGTACTGAATGCAGCCGACTTAATTTTTGCATTTTATTTTTTGTAGAAACAGACAGGCCAGTGATTCAAGTAAGGAGGTTACGTAGTGGGAGGATGATGGAGAAGAAACGGCAGAGGTGGATGAGGCACAGAGGGAGTGAAGCAGCAGGACGAGATGTTAATGGCATCAGCAAAGATAAACAGCCCCCCTTATTCTCACTGCTGCCAGAGACATTGCCCATTTCTTCTCCAGATGCTTTCAGTTCTCCACTGTGCCACGCTTTATGCCAAAGCTTCCGCACACTGGTCTGCAGATGACGGCACTCCCCTTTTTCATGGATCTGCAGGGCTCACTGCTACAATGATGACAGGAATCAGCTGAAGGGCAAGCAGGAGAAATGGCTGTTCGGTAGTTTCAGAGCAACAACAGCAACGCACACCCGAGTCAGCAAATTCAATAATTCAGGATGTCAGATACTTGGCAACATGGAGTTCACACAACAGGCACAGACCACAGAGGAGTCCCCAGCTCCATCTGAGCCACGCTCTGCCCCAAGTACTGTCTCTGGCTCCCCAGGTCAGGTACAAGCTGGACCGATCTCACCACAGAGATGAGCTGCACACGATCCAGTATTTAACTTCAAGTCACTAAGAGATGACACTGTCTTCCCCTTGTTCATGAGAAAGTTCCACTGCCTCTCCCACACCTCCCAACCAAAACCGACCAAGAAACCATCTCAGCAGCCTGTAAAGAATGGGAGCTCATCCCTTCCTCAGCTAATGGAAAACAAGCCTCCAGAACAGGAGACAAAATGTAGGTGATGAAAATAAATGGGAAAAGGAGAAGGAGGATTCCGAAAAAGGTCAAGAGAGGATCAGCGAGGCTGTCCTGAGAAGGAAGAGTAGTTATATTTGTGAGCCACTCATAACTTTGCATCTCAGCCTCAGTTTTTTGTTCCCTCAAGAGACAGCTCCTGTGGAAAGTTCATCAGGTCCCATCCCTGTACAGTTACTTTGAACAAAAAATCCCAAACAAACACATCCAACACAAAAACACCAAACCAGCCCAGAGCTGGGTGCTGTAAACATCCACCTGGGAAAGGGTCAGTTTCCAGATTCCTGAAGAGAGCAACATCAAGTCTATTCTTTAATATTTTGGCTAAACAAAAGAAAGGTTTGAAATATTTGTGTCTCAGAAAAGCTTTGATTCTGACACAAGCAGAAATAATCAAGCTCTACCTTGTTGCAAAGACTGGAAATTTACAGCTCGCAGTAAAAAAGTTATTTGTGTGCAGGAATGACCACCTAATTTAGAAACAACCCCAAAACCTCAGCCCTTCTCTCACACACCCAGACCCATGTTCAGGAGGCCGGCTCCTTGCTGGTATTTGAACTTAGCAAAAGGAAGCCACTTCCTCATTAAGACATACCCAACTATGGTAATAACATGGGGAGCCAAAAGTAGTAACAGATTTATTATTACCACTGTGTGGAAATAATTCCCCCCCACACTCTGTTACTCAATCCAGTTAATTATCCATGCAAAGTAAAGTTATTCCTGGCAGCCACAGAGGCAAAACTAACTTCAATAATGCTGGGGGTGGAATGGTTGTTATGCAGGAGAAGAAACTAAATAGTTCAGTAAATTAGCCCAAATAGATACACACTGGGATCAGCCTCTAGAGATTCAAAATACCAAATTCAATGCTTTTAGGCTTATCGTACTTTTTATTTACTAGAGAAATGTCTGATCTGGGACTGCATCATATCCCAAAGACTCTACAAAGACGTAATTTTTTCAGAGAGTGCCCTAAGGGTAACAGGAAAAATTACAGAAAGCTTCAAACCACTCAGCTCCCGCAAGTATCCTGCATTCTGGACTTTCACTTAAGCAACAAAGCACAGCCAGCAAGGAATTTGCGGTGGTTGCTGAATACTTGGACGGGCGTTACAAAGCACAGCGCTGAATGCCTCAATAGCCCATCATTTTCCTGGAAGCGCGTGGTCTGATTACAGTGAGGGGAGCACCAGGCTGAGATTGCAGCATCTTCCCAATGTTACTGTCCTCAGCACAGCTCGGCCCAAAACACCATGTACTCCCAGCTCCTGGGGCATTCCAGAGGCACTGTGTGTTTGCTCCTGAAGCTTATTTGCCCTAGAAAATGTCCTCACAGTCAGGTTTTACCTTGGGGCAGGGGAGAACACAACAAAAACGAACAGAACAAAAACCTCACATACCTGTGACAACTGGAGGATGGAGAAATCAAGCCATAGAGGGGAAAACCCAAAAGCTACACAAAACAAGCACTGAAAGAAAACCACAACATTTATTCAAAGTATTTAACTGTCCACAGGCATGGTGACTGTATAAACAGTGAACAACAGGAACACATATGAACACTATGGGAAAAGAAACCCCTCACATTTTTTCACTGCAGTAAAGTACAGACCACCAAGAACAGTTTGAATCAAATACCCAGCATCAGTTCCCACACGAGAGCTGTTATTGTTGGCTTCAACACCCAAGTCCAGCAAGAACAGTAAGAACATGCATTCTGCTAATGTTTGAATAACCCTTGCCAACAAATTGATCCCCCAGCAGCAAAGCTGTAGGAGAAGGGTTCAAATAAATAAATGAGAGAAATTAAGTAGAGGGAAAAGACAGGCAGGACTCCTCGCGTAAGTTTTCACTGGGAGCTCTTTTTATTTCCCTTACTTAAAATGGATTTTTTTATTACACACACACGCACCCTCCCCTTAGGAAAGAAACAACCCAAAAGGGCACTGGTGAGCATCTGTAATTTACATGCAAGAAAGACACAACTGCCAGAGAAATACAGATTCCACAGATGCTAACCCAGAGGGCAGCCCAAATTAAGCAAATCTCTAAATAAGGTCTGGGAGGCACTTTCTGAAGTAAAGCAGCATTTTTCCAAAGTAGGCAATTACAGCCATGGGCCTAACCCCAGCCCAGCAGACAGCCTCCTGCATTCACCTAGCTACCCTCCAACAAACCCGGCGCTTCTGTAGGTAGGGAGGCCGAACAGACCACTCGGAGCCGTGCCTCCTGTCTCCTGCAGCCCACCCGTTCCCTCTACCAGAGTATGGAATGCCAAAATGGTCTCGACGAGTAAACGCAAAACCCAAGCCCCCACTAATCCACAACTGGGTCATCATGGTGGCGAGTGCCTGGGGCTCCTGACCAACGGGCTAACGGCCAGGAGAGCCGAGCTGCAGCGTGCTGAGCTCGTGCTCCCGCGCAGCGCCGCACAGCACACGGTGCAGCTGCGACCCAGAGCCAGCAGCGCTGCTCCTGCACAGCGGGGCTATAATCCACGCTCCAGACCAGGTTCACTGACACTTCTCTGACTGCCAAGGGAGCGAGCCCGCAGATGTGAACAGAATTGTAATCTGATTCTGTGACCATTTCTTCTCTAGGAAATGGAGCTTCCTGCTCCAGAAAGAGGCTGTACAGCATCAAGGACAACACTGACTTTCAGCCATTCTTTTCAGGTACCTTCATTCTTCTCCTGCTCACACAGTCACTGATACATTAGCTCATGCGTGTACAGCACGACACAAGCACAAGGAAAACATAACAGAATTAAAAATATAGTAAAGTTATAATTGTTTTAAACTGCCATGACCCAGTACATCCTACTTCCTGAGGAGTTTTCATCCTTTCAACCTTTTCAACCCTTCACAGACTCTTATTATTAAATGGGACTCTGTATCTTTAACTGTGATTTTCTGTGTTGCACAAGTAAACCTTTTCCATAGTACAGTCTCTTTTTAAGTTATAAATAAAACACCCAACTATTTTCTTTTTCCCACAGATGAGAACATTAAAACATTGACATTTTAATCTGTTCTATACAAGAGTGAGTTGTGTCAGCACACTGCTTCCAGCTACAACAACAGAAAAACCCAAGTTTAATTAAAGACAGAGTAGAGAAGCTGCATTGTGGTGTCTGAACCACAAAGATGCACAGCACAGTCTCTTTCTTGCTCACCATTTGGGGCTCAGTTTCCTCTCTGGGTAACTTCTTGGCAGATGAAGGATGATTGAAAAGCAAGGGGAGGGAGGACAAGAAATACATGTCTTTTCTCAGATAGGAAATGCAAAAGGTGAGACCATATATCTGAGACATATATACAATAAAAATTTTACCCAGAAAATAGTAAGGGCACAGCACAAACAACCCTTTCTCAACCACACAGCAGGAGCCAATCACTCCCACATCAGCCCGGCCACTCCAGTGCCAGGGCTTGCACTGATCCAAGCTTTAACGCTAGGAGTTAATACCCATTTCCACTGACAAATTCTTTTCCCCAGCAAGCTCCCGTGATGTTCTACTTTTAAGAACAAAACCAGAAAATTCTGGGTTTCTACTTCCAGGTGAGCAAGAAGTGCCCTGTCTGCCAGGCAGCAGCTGGCAGAAGAACCTGCAGGCAGTTGTGTCCCATCCCGGGGCCAAGAACATCTGGAGGAACAGGAGGCTGCTCTACCACATCACAACTCCCTGCCCAGGAGCCAAGAGACAGGGGCTTGCATATCCCAAGTTGTTCCTGGCAGCACGGGCTGCACCGCTTCCAGTGCCGTCCTCACCGCTCCAAACACATCCACGTGCGTGGAGAGGCCGCGGACTGGATCTGCTCAGCTGGAAGATGAGGCTCCAGGGCAACCGAACTGCTGTCTCCAGCTACATCAGGGGCAGTTAGAGAAATGTGAGATGGCTCTATTTAGAGCTGCTCAGAGAAAGGACAAGAAGAAACAGAATAAAGTTATAGCCAAGGAAATTTCAGCTACAGACAAGGAAAGGTTCTTCTGTGAGTGTGGTCAGAGTGGCACAGGTTACCTGGGAGAGTTGGAAAACCTTCAGCTGTGAAGCTACTTCAAAACCAAAAGGGAGAAGGTCCTGAGCTGCCAACAGAACATCAGCAGCACTGCTTTGAGTGGGGGGCTGCACCAGCTGTCCTCTGAAAGGACTTTCCCCACCAAAACTATTCTGCAATCACATGACAGATCTGCTTCTCACACCCCTGCTACTGCACAGCAAACAGGAGCAAACCGACAACAAAAATCATCTCCAATAACAAATTATACCTGACACTGCATACTGAAAAAATACACCTTCTAGCCTCATACTCGAGTGTTTGCTATCTACTCGGGCAAGCAAAGGAGTTAAAGAGTTGTGAAATATTGCTTAAGAATTTAGCTCAGTTGTCTGATAACTATTAGCACGTATAAAGGAAGAGAAATATGTATGTGGTGTCTAGGGCAAGGATGATCATCCCTGAGGTTGTCAACATGATTAGTTAAGGAACTCTTAATCAAGAAGTGTCTGTCCTTGAAGAAGAAACATCCTGGAAAATATACAAACCATATGCACTTAAAGATTATATAGGTTTTGTACTATCACTATATGATTATTAGTGCTCTCTGTACGTGAAGTGGCCTCACTACAATACTAAACCCACACTCCCAGGGCAGGAGACCCCGGCCGAGGTGCAGACCCTTCGCCACAGAGCGTGCGGAGCACAGACAGATGATTGTGTTGCCATACCCGAGTTACTGACCAACCAGTACTAGTGGGAAGCTTTTGCAAACTTACCAGTCAATAACTTTGTGTACGAAAGGAACTCCGGGAAGTACTGAAGCGTGCTGGCTTTGTGGGAAGGCACCCAGCACCCAACCTTGCAATCAAACAGCACGTCACCTCAGTGCGTGCGATCAGCTCATGGCACGGCAGGTAAGCCACCCGGCTTCGGGGACAACGTTAATACATGCTAACAGTTCCCAAACAAACCCTTATGGCAGAGTTGCTCGTGGAAATGACTTCTCACAGGTGATGGCCATAAGCAGCCCTTAGGCACTTCTATTTCCAAGTCAGGAACTAAGTTTTATATTTAAGTCCTGGAAGTGGTATAAAAATTAATGCAGACTTCTCCTGCAACAGGGACCTTCCAGTAGCCATCACCTGGATGAGAATTTCTCCTTCCAAACTGCAAGTGTGGTCACCTTGCAGCTTCTCCTTGCTCAGTAGGAAAGCCACAAGCACTGAGCCATTTACTATGGCTTCACTGCATCACCCAGAGGTACTGCACAGCTTTCTTTAATAGCACACATCACAAACACAACAAACAGAAGTACCAAGGGAAGAAGGTAAGTGTTTTCTGCACTAGAGGTGAGACTCATCATTTCTAATGAGTTCCTTGCTGGCATTTCACACCCAAATTTGCTCTACAAGTACCTACAAGACTCTTAGTAATATGCCTTTTTTTTAATTAAAAAAATATCAGTTCATAACACTGTCACGCACTGGCTGGAGAATAATACTGCTGTTTTGATCCTGCTCTCTCCAAACTTCACTTCTGTTCCAAAGTGAAAGGACAACAGTTCAGATTAGCAGATAGCCCTAAGGTAGGTGATAACTCAGTGAGTAAAGAGAGTTCTTTAAATAACAACAAATTGGACAGTGGATATAAAACTGAAAAATAAGAAAAATAGAAGAAAAGGCATAGTAGCACTGTTCTTTGCTATAAAGATTGGCATATACTCGTGTTTGCAAGACTCCACAGTCTAATCCCAGCCAAATGAAGCTACAGTTACCCCATCCAGTATATCCGAAAACACACACATGCTTGTTGGGCTTTTTGAGAAACTGATCGACAACCAAAGCAGCCCTCACAACGCCCACCCCAGCTCACATCAGGACACAGCACAGCCAGGTTTCCAGATGCGTCCACACGCTGAGTGCGTGGTGGTTGCCGAGCTGCTCTGAAAGCCCGTGCCCTGTACAGATCCTGAGCGCTCCAGGATGCGGCCAGCAGTGCTGCCTTCCCGCCGGACGTGCCAGTCAGACGCGACCTCCTCGGCTTGCACACAGGCCAGCTACCAAAGGAGGGCCCTGCAGTCTCATACCTGACAGAAAGGAAGTATTAAATATCTGTTTGCAGGGCGTGGAAGTGGATAGACACTCCTGCTCTCCTCAGCACGCGGGCCGGCCTCACTGACGGTCCATTTCGAGCACATCTGAAATATGCGGCAACTTCACAGCTCTTCCTGTGCCAAAGCACCGCGTTCTACACCTGATGGTTATGAATGCAAATAATGAAAGAATTTCCAAGAGTGTTTCCTCCATCTACTCAGTGAGGAAAAAAAAAAAATCCTAAGAAAGTCAGTGAATCCAAGTAGAGACTTCAGAAGCCCTTCCAGACAGTCAGAAGCAGGATTTCCCAACCAGGCAGCTGTAGTTCATTAGATCTGCCGTGGACCGTGAAAGCCACTTGCCAATAGCCTCGGAAGACTATTACTCATTTCAATCTCTCTGAAGAGGACAGCGCTCTGACAAAGCATTAGCAAAAAACACAGAGTCTGAGGCTCTGACTGGCACAGCTAAGTGTGCAGAAGGAAGTTCAATACTTAACACAGAGCTGAGTTCAGAAGGCAGATTGATGCCCCAGCTTTTCACCTTCAGAGATCAGAGCTTTCTTCTACATTATAAATGGAAAAAACTGTTTTGGAAATAAAAATAAGCTGGATGTGTGAATGACAATCATCTTGCAACCTGGCAGAAGCCTAACTCCGACGAGCAAGTTCTCCGCACCCCTCTGAGCCTTGTTGCAAGCCAGAAACTGACAGCAAAACAATAAAATTCTGGGACTGATCAAGTCAGCTAAGAATCTCTCACAATCCCACAGTCAGGTTAGACAGAAATACTAAGATGTTTCCCTGAAATAAATACAGGTAAATTAAGGTAAATATAATGAGGGAGTCTGGAAAATACTTTGTTCTTTTCATGGATTAAATTACTGCATAAATAACAACAAAAATAAGTTCTTTTATCCATAATGTATAACTGGATGGGCTCACCCAGATGATGGCAGATGCTACCACTGTGGATGCAGCATCAGAACCCAAACACACCACCTTCCCCCTCAGCTGGCTGTAAAAGCCTAACCCATGCCAGTAACTGTTCTCTTGTGTGTTAACCTGCCTCTTCACTTTTAGTGCCTGCAGTAGCACTAGGGACAGATAACAGGCCCCGCAGTTCCAGATGTCACACAGCAAGTTATGTGTCTCTCCAGGAGATAAATATGCCTTCTGTAGAGGCCTTCACTATCATATACCATAACCTGTAAACATTCCAGAACAGCAGCTCCAGGATGCTGCACGCAGTAGCGGCTGAGAATTGCTGTCAGAAACCCAGCAGATGAACTAGAGATGACTCCTCCACTAATGTCTGTTAATCAAACAAGCACCACCCCCTGCAAGCCTCCTGATTTTAGTATAAAATCCAAAGCAATGAAAAGGACTTAACAGAAAGTGCTCTCCCTCCATCCCCGTGATCAATAATCTACTTTGTACAGGTCACCTGGGGTCTATTTTTAAACCTGTGTTTTTACAGATTACCAGTCAGACAGAGACCAAATAGTTTTCATTCCTAACATACACCTTAGAAAAGAATGTTTGCAGAAAGTTGTAGAAATCCATGGTGAATATACAGCAAACAGCACAAACTAAAGAAATTATATACTTAAATATTTTCTTAGTGTTCCAGAAAAGTAGCAGGAGGTGTGCTGCAGCGCAGGACTGCTCACAGCAGAGTTGTTTTCTGTAATGCTTTGCTTCAGCTGAAATATGGTCTATGAAAAGGCCTCTGAGCATAGCCACAGAGCCAGCGTTTTCACAGCCTAAAGAGGCATCCATGTCCTCCTTGCATGGGGAAGTATTTTAGGAAAAACCTGTGAGAGTGATGTCGTGTAAACTGCATTAAATAAGCCTATACACACTTTAATCAAGAGCCAGACTCTACAGTACAGGAACAACTATCAAACAGAAAGATTGCTCTTATTGTATGACTGCATATCAAAGAGAATCCTTTCCAAGAGGGTACCAGAAAAAAAAAAAAAAAAAAAAAAAGACATTCAATAGTGAATTTTATGAGAAGGATAAAACCCAGGTAGTTCAACAGATTCCTGAAATCCCAGTAGTGGTCAATAAATCGACTTCTGCTTCACATTATATGAAGAGGCTGTACTTAGCAAATCACTGTGTAAGCTGCCTCAATAACAGCACTCCTGCTATCAAGTTTACTTGCAATGATTCCAACAAAGAAATTAATTTCTTAGATGACAAGAAAAGGTTATCTAGAATGAGGAAAACACAGGAGACAAAAATTTCCACTAATAAAACAAATATCAGACTCTGAACTGAATTTGAAGCTATCTTTTTTTTCCTTCTGAAAGGTTTGAAATCCCTATAGCCCAAACACTAGAGCTACAAAGAAAACATCCTACAAACTGCATTTCTAAAAAGACACAGAAAGCATAATGAACCAGATCTTTTTTCAGCATGTGGCTCACGAAAGCATCCCCACGCATGCTGTTCCTCAGGCAAGGCCCATAACAAGAAAATGTACTTACACTGCAATCAAAGTTCTAAACTTCAAAGCAAACCTTACTTCGAGCTATTAGTTGATTTACTCCTCCAAAACTTTAGTACAACATAAGAAAAAACTCTGCAAGAGCTTTCCAGATTTCAGAATATGCCCTTTTCCTAAGTATGAAGGTGCTGCATGACTTTGGCCAGAAATAAAACACATACCTTCCTAGTCTCACCTTACTGATGTTATTGATGCGTTCATTCCCAAGAGACGTTCGACAGGTATCAATCACCCACATTACTTTCCAGAAGTTTCATAAATGTTTCCATGAAGGGATACCATTTAACTCTACAAAACCCTTGATTCCTCTTCCTGTAATACACAGCCTTCAGTTACTGTCCTCATTTTGTTCTCCCCGTACTTATGTGTAGGAAGTGAACAAAATTACACATTTTATACACATGCCAACTGGAAGTTGGCCGTAAACGTAAGACACCACAGAATTTTGATTTTGAAAGTCATTATACAGAACAGTGGATTACCTTCCTCTATCTCCTCAAGTAGATCTACTCCCACCGGTTCTCTTAAAGCAATTCAGACATCTAAGAACTGTACTATTCAGATATTGGCATCAAACAATTAGCCTCCTCACCAGATGGATTGATTACAACACTTCACTCGCTTGGTCAATTGCTATGGATTTGGGTTTAGCTGTAAGTTTGAATTTCTATATTTCACAGCTGCAGAGATTAACATCAAGATATTAAATCAATTACAAAACCAATGTACTTTACCTAAAATAATAACCCAGAGAGATTTAGACCCTCAGCTCCTATCCCACCTTCATCGAGCCACAGATGCCAAAATCTGTGACAAGGCCTTCAAGGTCAAAATCAACCATTTAATGCTGTCGATCTGGCCTATTAAGCAGAGGACCTCTAGGAAACATCATGCTGATAAAGGATTAATGCGAGCTGAAGTCCCACAGGAAGTCATATGACTCTGCTGCTAGGACATTTATAAATTAAGTGAGTAGCTTGAACTAGGTCAAACGGGAAAGAGTTAAGATCTAGGTTTCAATTTCCATGGTGATTAGAAGAAAAGACCTTGGCTGAAGAGCTGTTTGGACCATTAATGCTCTATTTTAGCATCCTTTGGAAAACATGGGATATTTGAGAGGACACAAACTGTAATGGTTGGGGGGGTTTTGTTTGGGTTCTTTTTGTTTGTTTTTTTAAATCTGGTGACTGGAGTAACTGTAATCTTGTCTGACACTGATCTCAAAGTAACAGAATGGCCAATACAAGACTCACTAGAAAGAAATCAAGAGGATAATATACTATTAGTGACATGAATTTTCAGAGAATATATTCTTGGAGTAGTGTGATTTTTAATTATAAGATTATTGCTAATTAATTACACAGATAACAGATTTTTGTAAGGCAGTTGACTTGATGCAAAATGACATTTGATTAAGAAACTCAAAATCAACATGACACATCAAGCGGGCTAGAGACTGATAGGCCTCAAAATGTAATTGCAGATGAGGCCAAACACTAAATAAATGTTTCCAGCTTATTTCAATTAAATATCAACACAAAAGAGAATGGTTTATTTTATTTCACCTTCAGGAGATTGACCCTATGTTATTCAGCAGTTTTGTCTATGCTCTGAAGAAGCACAAGACGATTACTGAACAAATTTACAGATTAGTGATAAAAAACAAGGATCAGTGGTAGGAAGCCACTTAGTTTGCCTGGTAAAGAAGAGTCAAGCAAATATCATAGTTTTTAATATAGCTAAATGTAAGAAAACATGCCTAAGCCACACTTGCAGGTTGGAAGCCTGTTCTGAAAGTAGGCATTCTAAAAGGTCACTGTAGAAAAACATTTGTAGGGAGCTTCCGTGAGATACTGTGGGTAAATAGGACTATGGAGATAATTTTGCTTTCAAATTTCCTCCAAAGCTAAAATTACACAAGTCAGGCTTAGTCAGGAAACAGCAGACAACAGCTGGTGGCAGAAAGGGCCACATGCTGTAGTGAAGGCAAGAGGGACCTGGGAGGCTGGCGGGGGCAATAATCAAGAGATTGAGTCCGGTGGCTCTCTGCCCTCTCTCCCTCTTCAGATGAGAACAAGCAAGGCTACAGGGGAACGCTTGCTCTGTGAGGCTCCAATTTCTTCTGCTTTTCCCCATAGCATCTGGATGCCAATTGAAACTCCAGGGGAAAACACACCACAGGAAACACCTAGTTAAAGAATACACTGTTTTGTGTGGGTTGGGAACTGACCTAAACCATACAGGGAAAGAATACATAATGGCTGAGCTAAAAGCACGAACGTGTAGCTTCTCCTACGGAAGGTGGAAGGACTTCACTAATAAGCAAGTAATCATCTGAGGAACTTACGGCCAGTGGCATATGTGATGTATTTTCCTGTTTAAACAGGGACTACTGAAGTGCCAGTTGCTTCAGTCTTGGCCCAAGATGGGAAAATAAGCTGGAACCATTGGTGGGAAACTGTATGTTGCAGGATACACTAAACAGAAAAACCCTTTCGTACATTTCGAGTTACCATTAGCACCTCAGAGTGAGTTTCCCAAGGCTCTGAGCACCTACTGCATTCAAATGCTCTGCCACGTGTCAGCCTTTGCTCTTGCTGGCATTGACCTTGTTCCCACACCATCGTAACAAAACCCAGAGTGGGGGAGACTACTTTGAA
Source organism: Todiramphus chloris collaris (assembly GCA_025345505.1). Lineage (NCBI taxonomy): Eukaryota > Metazoa > Chordata > Aves > Coraciiformes > Alcedinidae > Todiramphus > Todiramphus chloris. Next base: position 22,334,846 of record JANVCC010000037.1, on the reverse strand, counting down.
CTTGCTTGACATCAGCTTTAACAAGTTACATCTGAACTTAAACATAAACTCAGTTAAAAAAGCCAAACAAACAGAAAGCTACCATCAGTTTAATTGGAACAGAGTAAGGAAGTATTTGGGCTCCTCATACTTTCCTTGAAAGTTAAATTGGACAAACATCAAGCACCTGAAAGACAATTAGGAAGCAGTTACAATGGCACACACCTTAACTGAGCATAGTTCTCCGAGTAACACCCTCATGTGCCAATAACATACATCCAAGCTCTCCTCCTTCCTTTTGAACCTTGCCTTTGCAGATAATTCTTCCCTTTTCCTGAAAGAAATTGTGCATCTTGGCAATCTGTATGTAAGAGGAGCTACTCACATGGGGTACAAATAAGCATTTTGTTTCCTTCAGCAAGGAAGTTCCACCAAGTTTCACCGACTTTTCATCTGTTGTATAGAAATATCATGCAATGCTACCATCTTACTCACCTGTTACAAAACCTACTCAGCAAGTGCTCCGAGATCCCACCCAGCTGCTGACAATCCCACGACAGGAGGCATACCAAATGCACCCAGAACATTAATCTCCCAAGGATCTCCTTATATCAAAAACCATCCCACCAGGCTCTTTCAGCTAATCCCTCCATCTTTAAACAGCATTGTGTTTAGTGCATCACACACAGCTAAGCAACTGAAGACTGGAAACACAATCTCAAGGAATGGAATATGGACAGCACAAGGATTCATGAGGAGCACAACAAAGCAGAGGAATCACACCCCTGCCTCCTGATTCCCAAACCAGGGCTTTAAGCACTTGAGTTTAAACTGTTCAGACTTAATGAAGTCTCGTAACAATTCTGAGCAGGGACGGAGAGGTGGCCTCTGTCAGCTGTCAGGCCCAGCCATGGGATTCCTCAGACACCCACCCGACAGCGGCTGTCTGCAACAGTCACAGCTGAACCTTGTTGAACAGTTTAGCTGTAATTCTTGGTCAAGCCAGGTACAACATTGCTTCAGCAGCTGTGATTAAACAATAGCTCCAGTACAAGATCCTTTAATAACACCAAGGGGAAATTTCCGCTACATGAAGCATTACCACAACAGGACACCTAAACATCGCCAAGGCAAGTTTCTCTCGGAGCACACATGCCAGGACCCAGCTATGACACAGATGTCTGGTTTCCTATCTGTCACCTGCCTTCCTCCAGCATCAATATACTGCCTCAGAGTCCAAGGGGACAGCAGAACAAAGCTAAAGGGACAGCGAAGAATCAATGGCAAAACAAAACCAAATAGCTTTCAAATGATTTTGGACTCCAAAAGTGAGGGGTTCTTATTTTTAGACTGCATGCAAGCAGCTCAAGGTGCTTTTTCTTTCGTCCCCTTGACAGTAGTCGAGTGAATACACCTGCCTGCCTCCCTTCTGATGGTAAACAGAAGGTCTTGCATTTAAGTTACAACATGGAATAGTTCAGAGCAGCTCTGTGCCAAAATAGCACATTTCTGAGGGATGCAAAGGTATTCAATAAAAAGCTTTTAAAGGCATATTTTTAAACTTGCAGCAGGAAAGCTTTTCTGTGTCAAGACAGTAATTCTTTTAACAGCATTGATCAAAATGTCATTCTTTTATGAGTGTACAATACCTTTTAATGGCATACAACAAGCCATTAGGGTTATACACCTCCGTACAGCAGACAGCTTACTGGAAAATCGGGAACACTGGCCAAGATACAGTCACTAGTTTTTATGCTTTTAAATAAGGCAGAATTTCTCCATTTTCCCCAGCTCTACTTCACCCTATACCCACAAGGGAAGTGATCCAAAAATTACACCAAACTTCTCATCACTTCCACCAGAGCTACTTTCACCGTAACCCACTTATTTTTTCCCCCAAGAAATACCTCTTATAAATACACTGAATATTCTGGTTTTCTAAAGTGGGATTCTATCACCAAGGTCAGATCTGCTGCTTTGTTTTCCTCGGTAGTGATTGTGCTTCTCCCCAGATCAGCACTGGCTGAGGAATCAAAGGTGGCTGAATTGCACATAATGGTTTTGATTATCAGAAATGGGAAAAACCCACCTGCCCTTTCCCAATGCTCTGAGGCCTGGGACAGAATCCGCCTGCAAGTCATCCAATTCTTTTCAAGTGCTCGAACCCTTCAAAAAGGGTAAGAGTACTGGTGATTGCATTTGCTCTGCTTGAATGGAAAGCAAGCACAGACTCTCTGGATGCATTCAGCAGCACTTTACAACCTTATTTTAGCCACAAATATCAACAGGAAAGGGAATGATTTCTGTCAACCTACCTTCAAGGGTTTTCACATTAAGGGTAGGAGAGTATTTATTGAATTTCATTATCAATGTAGGATTGGTAGCAGCAAAAGAACTTTATTTCACTCTCTGAAATACTTATGGATAATATCAAGATCTTCTCAGGTACTTTTCAAAGCATATCTAAGCCATTGCTATAAGTAATGAGAAAACAATTCCCAATTAAATAGTAAGGCAAAAATGTAAATCAAAGAAATGAAAACTGACTGGAAAGAGGAGAGAAAAATTTGAGGCTCTAATATCAAAAGCTGGAGTGAAATTAAATTACAATGAGTAAAAGTTTAAGACACTACTTTTCTCTTACCTGTTCGTTTCTGTAATGCAAAAGCAGCTGTTGTCCCTGTGACTTCCAGTTGCGAGGCAGCTGCTGCAAGTCTCCTCAGTCACAGCAATCACATCTAGAATTTAAAGTCAAAGTTAATATTTTTTTCTTTTACACAATCCTTAAACGCACAAGCTCAACTCAATCAGAAGAATCCATGCTACGGAAGATGCCAGTATCTCAGACAGAGCACCACAACGGCAGTGGTGCCGCTACCTGCCCTGCGGTTGTTACTAAAGATGCATTCAGGTACAAAGAGGTGTCCTCCGAGAATTACCCAGGTGACCCACAAGGAGCACGGCTGTGCTGTGTGGTTCAACTGGTTACTCAGCCCGAAACCCCATCAGAACGAGACGCAACTCACACATACGGATCACAAACCTAAGCATGCTGTGTTCACGTAAACACATCACAAGCTGGTGAATGGTGTTTTTAGAGGCAAGCTGCAAAATTTCAGGTAGCCTCTGAAGACGAGGACTGCCCATCTGTGACACATGGGCTGTGCCACTCCAGTGACAGCCACGTACGGGTGGCAGGGAGCAGAATGCGAGAGCCTCTGCCCACTGCGTGGGCTTCGTCTCCTCTCCATGTACTTCCTGAGCCTGTGATCATTCACTGTGGGATTTCTTACCTACTTTTAAGTCACAATTAAAAGTAAAATCGAGACTAGAATATTTTCTGGAAGGCAATTTAACAGGCATATAAATGGTCTCTGAAGCAAGCTACAAAAATTTCATAGTTAATAGGGATTGATTTCTCTCTATTAGACAACAGAGTTCAGAGTTGGTTGTTGTAGTCAGGAGAGTAAATACACAGTCAAGTACACATCTGGGGTTTTTTGATTTATTTTTTTTTGTGGGTGTGTTTTGGGGTTTTTTTGTTTTTAAAAACAGATTTACTGGATTACCTGATATACATCAACCAAAAAACTGCATTTTGCAATAGCAACTCATTTCTTGTTGACCTACAGTAGATTCTGTCAATGAACACCATGGCAGGACACAGGAGCTTCTGCTCCTGTCCCAGGATGCAAAGAATCAAACCACGAACTCATTCCCTCTGCACCTGGTACCAGGAGCTGCATTCCGACCTAGCACACAGAGGTTCAGGATAGAACAAACAATTCTTGAGCATAAGCTCTTCTAAAACACAACTTCATCATAGCTTCCGTTTAGAAACAAAACCAGCTGATGTTCAACAGCATTCTGATCTGCACAGTGCTAAAGATCCACACTTTTCTTCTCATTTCAATCCAAACACAACCAGCGGGGCTAGGAGCACCTGCTTAGCACATGGAACGCGGCTAAAACTAGTGAATTGTGTATTTAGTTCCCTGAGTAACAAGTGTCATTTTTCCCTCCAGAGCTTGGTTCAGAAAGGCAGCTCCCAGTTTCTGCATCTCTTCAGCGATGTAAGAGTAAACTAAGGTCACGAGTTAACTGTGTCAAACAGGACCCCACCTCATTCAGCACTTTAGCTTGGTGCTTCGGTTTAAATATCCCTCCCTGAAGCCTTTTACTAACAGCTTTGGCAAGCGTTTCTTCGAAATTACAGATATTTTGACCCCCTTTTCGGCAAGGGAACAGGCCCGATGGCGGGGCCGAGCACCTCAGCAGCACAGCCGGCCTGGGCAGAGCTTTGTGCCCGGCGGCGGCTCCCCGCGCTCGGTCTCCATCGGCCTCTCCCTGCCCGGAGGCCCAGCGGCCGGGCCGCCCCTGCCCGCAAGCGCTGCAGGAGGCTCCTCGGCTGTGCGGAGCGCTGCCGGGCACTACCTACCCTGCCGGGCACTACCTACCCTGCCGGGCAGTCCGGCAAGCGGTAGATGTCCATGTGCCCAGCCCCGCGAGGAGCGGAGCGCTGGAGCCGCCGCGGCCTCCGCCCCTGCGGGACGGGGACAGGCACGCCCGGCCTGGGGCAGCGGAGCCGCCCGTGCCCCGAGGGCCCCGCGCCCGGCCCGCAGCCTCGGACGGAGCAGGGCCCTGGGCCCCGAGCCCTTACCTGGGCCGCGCGAGGGAAGCGCGGCGGGCGCTGCGCGCTGCCCCCCGTTCGAACGAGACCGCCAGACCTCGCTCCCGCCCCGCCTCTTATTGACGGTGCTCCCGCCCAATAGCGAGGAGGGAGAGACCAGCTAGCCAATCAGCACTCGCCAGTGGGAACGCCTTCCTGCGCGGAAGGCCTCGCGAGCCCGCCGAGCCCCAGAGGCGTTGATGAGCGTAAGCATTGCCCAATAGAAGCTCAGCCTTCCGGCCGTGCCCGTCGGCGATTGGACAGCAGCGGGGAGGGGACGGGGCTCCAGCCACGCTCGGGGGACGCTAGCGAGCGTCCCGTTGCCATGGGGACGGGCGACGGCCCCCTCGCTCCGGCCCCGGCCCCGGCCCCGGCCCCGGCCCCGGCCCCGGCCCCGGCC
>JANVCC010000037.1:22275834-22329788 GCA_025345505.1 Todiramphus chloris collaris | reverse complement strand
CGGCCCCGGCCCCGGCCCCGGCCCCGGCCCCGGCCCCGGCCCCGGCCGCGGCCCCGGCTCAGCACCGGCCGGCTCAGCACCCGCAGCTCTGACGAGCAGCGCACCCGCCGGCTGCTGCCCGCCTTGCGGTTCCTGCCCCGCTGTGAAAGGGCCGTGGGTTTGGGGAATCTTTCTGAATGGTGTCCCGCCGTTCTGGGGAAAGGGGCTAACGCTGCCCGCGGCCCTGTGCAGTGGCTCGGGAGAGCAGCTCCTCGAGCCACCGCTTCCCCCTTGGAGCCCGAAAGAAGAGACCGTGCCCAAACCATCACAAGCTCCGCATCACCGAGGTCAAGAACGGGCGTGATTTTCCCTAAAGCGAGACACAGATCCCACAGGGTTGCTGCTCCACCTGCCTCCAGTCTTGTCCTGATTAAGAAAAAGCAAGCTTCCCCCCCCCCCAAAAACCCCTCCCGGGAGCTTACCTTGGCCAGACACGGCAGGAGGAGGACTGAAGCTCTAGGAAGCGTGCAACAGAAACACACAGATGAGTAGATACAACCCGAGAGCCGTCTGGAGAGCAGCAAGGCTTGTGTCCTGCTCTGTCACGCAGGGAAGCCACAAGGCGATTTTGGTGTCCCCGGTCAGATCAGTGACTGCTCTTCACTGTCCCCTGGCCGTGGCTCTCCTCGGGGCAGCAAGGACAGCAGCCCTCCGAGTCCCGCACCAATTGCCTCAAAAGCATTCATGTCACAAGCTGTAAAACACGCCGGAGCTATCAAGTCAGGCACCTGATTTATGTCTATTAGAAGCAGCTGAAGGAGTTACTGCTGCCTCTAAGCCATACACAGATCTAATTCTAGATAGCGGAAAGCATCCAAACCTGGGAGATGCTGAAGTTGGCTTGCTCTCTCCCTGGTATGAGAAGCAGCCAGTTTCAGAAATGGAAAGGTGGATGAAAAAGATGCCATTAGCTCAGGTGAAGTATAAGCCAAGCTTTGGAGCTGGGAAACTTGCATGATTCAGACATTTGTTCACGAGACCACGTAGAAAACACAATTGCTGTAGGCAAAAAAAAAAAAAAATAAAAAAAATTGAATGTACAGACAAATGCTAAATGATGACGCAGTAACTGAGGCTGTCCCAATGCTTTGGATAGGGAGGGAATGAATCAAGCTTACTGAAATCCTAAAGGCATAAATAGTGACAACGGAGCTGCAGTCCCTTCCAGACACAGCTCCTTGTTAGCAGGATGAACTTCTGCTTTTCCAGGGGACAGTTTGCAATGATGGAACTGGAAATTAAGTGAGACAACAGCATCAGGCTGCGATCTTAGTCAAGAAAAATAGCAATGGAAATTCACTTTTCCTTCTTTGGAACTGATGTGTGACCGCAAAGCAAGAGAATGCTTGGAACTTTGTCCTCTGTTTGACGGCAAAAGAAGAAAAACAAATATTTTTGTAATAAAAGTTTAATATCCTTCTTTTGGACTTTGTAATCAAAGCAGCTTTATAAGCTATGTGCGCATGCATAGTAATGCTTCGCTAATCCTGCTAGCCTCGGGCATGCAAGATGCTTATGAAATAACAAGGCAGTTCCTACTATAGAAGAAACTTATGATTTTTTTTGTCTAGCTCATCATAAGGCCAAGCAAAAGACACAAGTTCAACAGGCCACCACAGGAAAAACAGAGCAGCTCAAATAAAAAACATTCCTGTACCCATGTATGCGGATCAAATACAAGATGCCACGAACTGGGTACCAGCACATGGTATGGTACTGGGAAAAGAAGTCCAGGCCCTGATTCTTTTTCCAGAGTAGGATATCACTTTAATGTGTGAAATCCAGTGCGATGGCAAGAAAGTGAGAGTACTGGGGGGACTGGAGCACAATTAAGGCCACTGCTAAGCACTGGTCATTACAACCATATTTCATAAAAATCCCCACTACATCTCTTTTCCCCGTCTCTCAGAACTTTCTCTTAATTTTCTAACTAGAAATTTTCCTATCGTAGAAAAGATATTTAGAATTTTTTTATTTTAATGTTCCTTCAGCTGAAATGGACACAGGTCAGAAATTAGAAATTAGGCACAGGGATGATCCACCATGGAGAGTAAAACATGCCTTTGGCTTCGATTCACCGGAGTGTGTGAAATTCAGAGTGCTTTTACTAAGCTTGTTAAGACAGTCCAGGACATCTGCTGCAGGCTGATGCAGCTAACCCCTCAGCCAGGGAAGATCCTTTTCTTTCTCCTTCAAGGACAGGTGAATTCAGCCCAGCCTGCAGAGATGCACCATGGGTGTGCTCTGGTCTGTTGTCAGACCAGCGCCTGATACCAAGCTGTGGGTGTCCAAGCCAGGTGTAAGGAAGCCACCAGAGACCAACTCCCAGTTTATTTTATTCTGACTAATAGACTAAGACCCACTGTAGTTTGGAATCAAGCCAGGGCCTGAAACTGAAATTGCTTCCTAGTAAGCGCTTTGCTCCAGTCAATGAATTGAGAGAAGACTTCCATTCTTGTCTTCCTAGACTTACAGTCTTGGCAACATTAATAAAATAGACCCCAACCAAGGAGAAGTGGCAGGATGCCAGGACAATGCATCAGAACTATCCTTCCTGGACAGAGTCATCCAACAGGTTGTCAACAGGGGCTTCACCTCTCCCAGCCTGCCAGGCACTCTTCTGGAAGAGACCTGCAGTAACAGCGGCAAACTGCCAGGTGAACTTGTGAGCCAGCGGTGCCAACTCATGTGCCACACCAGCCAGGTGACACACAATGCTGGCTCTCTGCTAGGAAGCACTGACTCCATTGCCACGGTGTCCCCTCACTGAGGCATGACGGGCTTGCAGGTGCGGAGGGCAGCGGGTCTGACCCCAGGCAGGGCAGTGGGTCTGACCCCAGGCAGTGCAGCAGGTCTGACCCCAGGCAGGGCAGCGGGTCTGACCCCAGGCAGGGCAGCAGGTCTGACCCCAGGCAGGGCAGCGGGTCTGACCCCAGGCAGGGCAGGGGAGGTGCTGGCAGGCTGCGGGAAGCACACCGAGCCGTGCCCGTCACCCCTGTACCCCCAGGCTGGAGGCAGATCCCGCTTTGCTGAGTCCCAGGGCTGTACCGGCTTGTTAAGGCTGAGCTCTCCAGCAGCATCTCCAGCAGCAACGCTCCCCCTGCCAGAGGATCCTCCCCTGCTACCTGCGGGAGCCCAGCTGCAGGGCTCAGCAGCCACAGTGGCACCCGTGGCCAGGACACAGGGGAGTGAGGAGGGCGAGTGCGGACAGAGCTGGAGAGAAAACCCTGGCAGGTGCCAGGCTGTTTCCTCCCTTGCACATACTCCCTGTGCCCTCTGTCCCCACTGATGGGTGCTGGCTGCATGGACCCAGACGTGCTGCTGACCCAGCGGCGAGAGGCGTGCGGGTGCGCTGGCACTCAGCACTGTCCCCTGGGGCATTACTGGTGGAACCTGCGGTGGCACTTGTGCTCACAGCTGTGACAGCTTCACACAGGGGCCGTGTCACGGTGGGGCCGTGCCAGGGATGCTGCGGTGCTGCAGGGTCCCTGTCCCGCGTGGTGGCCACGGGAGCTGTAACTCTGCAGGCTGGCAGGGGTGAGGGAGCCCTCGGCTCATTTCTGCAGGGCGGGCAGCTTTGGCAGAGCTTCAGCCAGTTTAGGAAGCACCATGAGCCAAGCACATCTCCCCCGCCCCATCTGTGGTGCTCCAGAATCATGATGTTTTTCATTTTGAACAAGATCCCCTCAAACTCCATTAGAAAATACTCCCTTACAAAAACAGCAGGGCTGCACAGTTAAGGACTCCAGATGAGGAATGCTGTGGAGTCAAGGCTGCGCACACAGCCCTTCACTCTGCCCTGCGCGTGTCTGCACTGGTACAGCACGAGCTATTCCCCAACTCACACAATAGTTTGCAGTCTTTTCAATCTTTTCTATAACCTTGTTCGTATGACACCTTGTAGCACTCTCTACCATGCAACGTAGCCCAGACAAAGAGTCCATTAAAGTAATTTATGTGAAAAATATGCAGTAAATCACAATTAGACAATACACAACTGGTGAAGTAAAAGAACAGAATGATAGTGAGGACAGGCTACCACGCTCAGGAGCTTAGAATTAGACTACGACATTAACTGCTTTAATGCCAACAACAGCAGCCCTCCTGCTTCAGTGGTACCACTCTGAAAGGGAAAAAAGAAATAGGAGAAAAAAAGGTAAAACAAACAAAACCTCCCTTTACTAACATTAAGTGTTTTGGGTTTTTTCCCTGACAGTGTACTAGTACTTTATATAATGCACGATTTTTTTTCCAGGTGTGACTTGCATTCTGGTGGCACACAGGGCCCCTGCCATGGGTCAGGCTCCTGTTGCATTGCCCTCAGCTGAACTCTCGGCTTTCCTGAGCACCCAAACCACCCCTGGACCATCGCACGCACCTTCACAAGGGACGGAGAGCTGCTGCCTTCCCCAGCTGGCTTACACTGCAGCTCTTGCCCAGGACCCAGCCTGAGGGCCTCACGCCCACCAGCCAGCCCCAGCTACAGTGCCAGGTCTGCCCACCACCACGGCTGGGGGGCTGGGGGCCAGCGGCACCTGATGCAGGTTACAGCAACTCCACCCCCTCACTCAGCACTCCTGCTTTTGAGGTGAGATTAAAAGTTGCGATGTCAACTATTAAAATATTAAAGTTACCTTTTCATTTTCCTTCTGCTTCCTGGGGAGCAGAGGCACGTAGCAGAAAGTTTGCTGTGATTCTGTGAAGTGCGAGACAGTAACTAATTGCTAGAGAAGACGAGAGGCAGCCCTGAGATTCCCTGGAATATCTGCTAAACCTCTGGACAGTTTGTATATGTTTGAGCCCCTCCTGTACAAAGGAAAGATAAACAGAAGGAAAGACAGCAATGAAGCAAGCAGCAGCTCTGAATAGTGACTGTTCTCAGAGTTAATCCAGAACCTGGTAAATAAAGCTACAGACAGTTAATAAATTAGATGAATAAAGCCTAGAAATAATATTTTATAGTAGGATTAGTTCATCTAGAGGGTACCTGGTGAACTCATAGGAAGTATGGGGAGAGAGGTGAAGAAGACACTAAATTACCTTCAGCTCTTTAAATTATTTCTGCAGATCCTATTACATGAGAGAATGGAGAAATGGCTGCAGAACAAATCATATGAATTCCTGTATCCAGTGGCCCAACAATCCCTTTTTAAAAGAAAAGAGAGAGAGAAAACGCATGTGTGCGGTGGAAGCAATAAAAGCTGCATTTGTCCCCCATTCATCACCGTGTCATCTTCAGGTGCATGCAGATGTTGCTCAGCAGAGCTGGGATAGGTGGGAATGAACAGCCCCCGGCTCTGCAGTGCTTCCACCCCACAGCCCTTTTTAGGGTCCCTTGGCAGCCCTGCCACTCCCCCAGCCGTCTGGAGTGGGCAGGATGGTGCTGGGCACAGTGCGGGGGGGGGGCAGGCACAATGAACCATGGCATGGTCTTCATGGTGGCTCTGATCCTGAATGTGGGCACCACAACTACCCTGTTTGGGCACAAAAAACAGCCAGTCGTGAGTGACGGCGTCCCCCGACAGCCTCACCGAAATGAGAAGCTGCTGCCAGGGCAGCCCGGGCAGCAACCTCTGGCACCAGGAGTGCTGCCTGTGAACTGATGTGGGTAACGAAGGAGAAGGAGGTAAAGCTTTCACAAAAGGTCCTCAGAAGTAATTGCTTCAGCAAATGGAGGAGAGTTTGGAGAGAGTCTTCCTGCTTCTCGTCTCCAACATTCTGACTGGCAGGGTGTGGGTGGCCATCACATGCAGTCAACTGCCGGTCATGCCAGGCTGGGAGCGCTTGGCACCCAGCGTGCTCTCAGCTGTTACCTGCCTCAGGCACAGCTCCTGGCCCTGCAGCTGGCCTGATTCTGAGCTCCTGGACCTGCAATGGTGTCACAGCCCCGGGGCGTGAGAGGTGGCAGTGGCCAGGCCCAGACCGCTGGCTACCACACTGCTCCCCTGACATGGCCTTGCACAATCACTGCCTTTTAATCCTGCCAGGTCAGACAGGAGGGCTGTGGATTCAGAGCCAGCTGACCACTGCTCTCCTCTGCAACGCGTGCCCACGGGGCTGCAACTTTGAGAGCAAGGAGCAGCTCTGCTGCACCTTTCCTTCAGTCCTGCATTTCCAGTCCAGGTCTGTGCACACTTCCAGATGCTGCCAGGGCCTCACGGTAAATCTTTTTATGAGAGTAATTTACAGTACCTGGGCATTTTATTGTTTCTCAATGTCACGTCCTGCTTCATGGGACATTGATGCTCCTGCGTCGTTCCTGCCGTGATCTCCTAGGTCTTCAGCAGCTACTGTCTGTCCAGTGCAACAGACAAAGTGATCCACCTTCACCTGCATCCCTCGCTCACACGCACGTGCTCACACCATCGCCTTTGGAAAATAATTACAGCACGGAAGCTGATCCTGTTAGATTAAGACAAATTAAGAATCTAATATATAGGTTTGCTGCCAGGTTCTCAGGGTCAGGGGTCGATACAGTATATTGCAGTGAGGCTATAGGTTACCCCTGCCCCAATATTTTATCATAATAAACCAAATGGGGACGAACCACCCAGCAGTAGCCCATAAATCTATTAGCAGTGAACTGTCAATGTCCCATATACCAGGGTAATTTGTTAATTCAGAGCTGGGTCTCTTTTTTCACTAGACCTTGTAAACTCCTTTCTGAAACATCAATAAACCATCTGCTTTGACTTGTTAATCAAACGACTTTATTCAGTCCAAAGCAATTTTTTCCTAATAAAAACAGAGTATTTATCTCCATGGCTATAAAAGAGGATTGTTTTCAACTGTTCACTTATAGTTAAGAAGCACATTTAGTTTGGATTGATTTCCAATGCTTCGGTCATATCTTGTCACTTCCCATTTCTTACACACAGCATCTCAGTTTAGCTCCTTAGCAGGGAAAGCACAACCTGACCCAGCGCTGGGAGTGGCACTGGGGGAGCGGCAGCCAGCAGCAAGAAAGGTCACGGGAAGCAAACTTTGCGGAGCTGAACTCGTTCCCGCTGGCACTCAGGCTGCTCCCAGCGTTCTCCCGGGCTGCCCAGGCTTCCCTGCAGCCGCATGCCCCGGTCTGTCCCGGGCAGTGCCCTTCCCCGCTCCTCCCCAGCCAGCCTGGCCTTTCCCGGGCCCTGCCGCAGGTCCGGGCTCCAGCCCCGGCTGGCAGCGGCGGGTGGGCAGCGGGGCGGGCAGCGGCCGGGCCGGGCTGGCTCCAGGGGCAGCGGGCATGGTGCCACCCTTCCTTCCCGCCCTCCATGGCACAGGGCTGGGGGCTGGGAGCCACTGGGCCACGGTCACTGGCGCGTGCAATTCCCCGGGGCAGCGCAGAGGAGATGGTGGGCAGAGCAGCTGGGGGATGCATTAGGGGAGGAAAGCGTGTGTTCAGCCTGCCCGGCTGGTTCCTTTTCTCCAGCGGGATGGCACCTCTGCAGCAGGAGCTGATGAGCTCAAGCCGCCCCCGGCACCCGCAGCGCCGCCAGAGCAGCTCACACAGCAAGGCAGGGCCTGGTGCTGGCCTGTCCCCAAGACACTGGTGCCCAGTCCCTCTCGGATACCAGCACAACATGGGCCAGCCTCTGCCATGCCCACAGGACTCAGGGAGCCATTTGCTGTGAGCCCTCTGGCCCATCTTGGCTCAAGTGGAAGGTGTTTCATGGGCTGGTGGCCATGACACGCAGGTTGTAGCCAGGACCCTCCCAGGGTACCCTGGTGTTTAAGGTACCTTATGCCCTCATGCCCTGTCATGCCCCCTCAGCACTGCGGGCTGTGAACAGCCAGGGGCTGTGACGGGGACATGGGTGTTCCTTGGTGATGCCCATCGCACAGGCACATCATGGAGGGCTGTTCCCGGACCACCAAAGCACATCAGGATGGGACACAGCACCCTTCTGTGCCGAGACACTGTCTGTGGGGAGCCTCGCATGGCACTCTCGGTGCTGCCACTGCAAACCTGGCTCTTCTCTGCTGTGGCTTCGAGGAACCAGTGGGAAACCCATTCCTGGACCCAGTCTGATCCTAACCAGATCCCGCCCTTGTCAAGTGCCTTCCTCTGCAGACTGAGGAAACCCAGATCTTCTGCCTGGAGCCTCCCTAACGAATGCCTTTCACTAAACACAAAAGGTGGTTTCTGTGAGCACGAGAGCGGAGCAGCGGCTTCCTAGCTGGGTGCAAACCCTCCTTCTGCTGCCGCAGACTCGCCTCTCCCCACGGGTGCACGGTGCCACCGTGCTGCGAGGACGCCTGCAGGACCATCCCAGCAGCCTTGTCTGGTGTCTCCTAGGTGTCCGTGCATGGCGGTAGTGCTGCAGCAGCACTTGGCCAAGGGAGCTGCACCGAGGTGCTGCAGGTCAGCTGTGGCTCTGACCTGCTCAGGGACACCCACCCAGTGTCACCTGAGTGCCACTTGCCATGCAGCGATCTTGAGGAATGCCTGAGGGCACCCTGTGGAACCAGGGCCATGGTTTGATGGAGGCTCAACCACCAGCACAGCTGCGTTGCAGCCTGGGTGAGCCCAGGGACCATGGAGGCCACGGTCCCCCCAGCACTGCGGGGCCCTGAGTGTGCCGGGGGCCAGCACCAGCCCCTGGGGACCTGCCAGTGGCCAGCACCAGCACCTGGGGACACACCAGCACCCAGGGACACACCGGTGCCCAGCACCAGCACCCGGGAACCCCCCAGCACTGCAGCAGCTGCCCGGGAGGGGCACAGGGCAAGGGCTGCAGCTCTGCCATCCCTGCATGGCACCAGAGCAAAGGGTGACAGAGCCCGGGAGCCAGCCAAGGTGCCGCGTGCCTCTGAGGGTTGCGGCTGCCAAAGCAGCTCGGCACCCACCGCAGCTCTCTCTGGGATGTGCAAATCAGGAGCCCCCAGCCCCGTCCAGAGCACCCCGTGGGGGGGCAGGGGCAGCGAAACAAAGTCATTTATATAATGTGTCTCCCTGCTGAGCCCCTAATGGCTGGCGCTTTTGTTCTGCAGTGGCTGCCTGGCTGTGATGGGCAGGAAGCCGCAGTCTCCCTTTGTTCCACGGCCTTATTCAGCAATTTAGATCCATCATAAAAATCAAATATGCATGTTGCAATCGCCTTGCGTACAACGGCTTCAATTTTCGCCTTTCTTTAATTTGAACTCCATGGGAGAAAGAGGCAGGGCCAGGGAGCAAGGGGCAGCAGGAGAAGCGCTTTGTGTTTTTGTTCAGCGGGCTGTGAAAATAGGGAGTAATGAAAATACAGAATTTTTATCTTTGCCTCATTATTTAGGGAAAAAAAAAAGGGACAGAAATCTTTAATACAGCCTTCCTCATGGAAGGACAGACAGTGCAGGGAGCGGCCTTCTTGTCCCCCCATCCTGGGGACCCTGGGCTCACTGGGGCTGGGGGATGAGGGGTGGCCCCGAGGGCTGTGGCACTGTGGCAGGGGCAGGTGACAGAGCTGGCAGCTGCCTGGTGCCATGATGCATGTGGCTGCATTGACCTGCTCGCAGACATGTTTTATCCTTCCAGAACATCAAGGTGCTCTTCTGTTGCTGGAAGCAAACACGTATCCTTAAAAATTTCACCAGCACCTCCCTGCGCTGCTGCTCCAGGGCTGGTGACAGCAGCCCTGCGGTGCTGGCAGGGGTGGCCGTGTCCCCAGCTGCTCCCCTGCTCTGTCCTGGAGAGGGGCAGAGGCACCAACGTGGAGGACGTGCCGGGGCTGCGCTGCCTCCTCGTGCTGTGCACCTTCCCCACATCCCTCAGGAGCAAGGTGGTGCCTGGGGAGGGACGGAGCCACCAACGATGGGTGTACAGACCCACATCCTCATCTTTGAAATGCACTGATGGGCAGCACGTGGACATGGAAGATTTCCACCTTGTGTCCACCTTTCTGCAGCATTCTCTACAGAGGCTGCCCAGATCCGAGCTCCAGCCCAAGAAGACCCAGCTCTCCCTCCTTTGTGGAGCATCACTGAGCCCCTGCCAGTACCCACATCCCACCGATGCCACGTGGCCCGTGTGCCCATTGCTGTGAGGATTGTGCTGGGGCCTAGAGGTGCCCCGGGGGAAGGGATCTGTCCCCTGGGCCCTCTCCTGCCACAAGCACACAGGGGACCCCTTCCAGCTGTCGGGCACAGTGGGGCCGAGGGACACGCAGTGAGGTTTGTCACAGCCCATGTCCTTCTCCCCTTCCGTGTGCGCTGACCAAAGGTGCGGCTGGAGCAGGAGGGATACAGCTTCATACAATGGAAACTGAATTTCTGCTTAGAAAAGGAGAAGGAGCTGCTTTGCCAAAACACTCAGCATTCCCCGCACACATTAACACGATAACGGGGAGGGGGGTGTGTGCTGTGTGGCTTTTCCTTGTCTCTGCTCTGCTAATAATTTTCTGTCAGTTCTGATTTGGCTTTACCCTCCCTCCAATCCCTGGTGCCACCGGCTGGCCAGAGCCTGGCATCAGGAGGTGCCTGGGAGCCAGGCAGGGTTTACTGCTGGAGACATGACTGTGGCAGAGGGCGCTCCCGGAAACCTGTGGGAAACGGGGGTGCCAACTGGGAACACCCTGCCCAGGAAGCCCACCTGCTCCAGGTGTGCAGAGCCCCCAAAATGGGACAGAGATCAAACCAGTAAAAGTTCAGCAAACTCCAGCAAACCCCAGAGCAGTGACAAACCCACGTGAGCACCAGCCCATCACACCAGCTCCTGCCACGGCAGCGGGCTGCCCAGGGAGCAGCGAGGCCCCATGACCCGTGACGCCTCGTCCCATCTTGGTGTCCTCAGCCAGGGTGAGGACAGGACCCCAGCCCTGGGTAAAAGGCTGTGGCAAGTACCCGGCCAGTCCTGCCAAGGGGCTGCGAGAGCCGCTCCAGGGTGAGCGTGTGCCCAGCTGGGCAGTGGCACAGGGCTGGGGCAGCCTCCGCTGGTGCCAGCCCAGCAGCATCCGGAGGGGACAGGCTGCTCTGCCTGTCACATGCAGGAGGAAAACCTGTGGACCGGGGATGGTGCCACCCAGCAGCCCGGCATCGCTGAGGTGGGCACCCGTGGCGGGGGACGGCTGGAAGTGCTGGGGCAGAAGGGCGTGGGCACTGTGCATGTGGACGTGTGCGCACATGTGTGTTGGGCCAGCCAGCAGCAGTTCAGCAGAGAATCCCCTCCCCCATGCTGAGAAAAGGTCCTTTTTCGCTGTGACAATTCAATATAATTGAAAGTTTGCTTAGGAAAGAGAGTCTTTTTAACAGAACATGCTCACAGCTGAATCAATATGAATTATACGGCACAGAAGATGCCTAGGGTATTAAAACATTAATTAAGTAACATCATGCTACCATCTAACCAACAGCACAATACCCTTTATAGGTACTGCTGTCTTCTCTCTGGGGCACTGTGTGAAGTCTCTTCCATCACCACGGTGGCTGCGGGAGACCTGGAGCATTGCCAGCTCTGCTCCCTTGGGGTGGCCATAGCTGCCACGGCTGGGCAGGTCAGTGGGCATGGACAGGTGCCTCTGGCCCAGCAGTCCTGCTCCTGGCCCTGGTGGGTCTGTGGAAGGGCCCCCAGGGCCGCGGGGCTTTGTCTGTCACTTCCACAGTGCTGCCAACCCTCTGCCATCTGCGCCTGGCCGGTGGGCTGGGGACAGCCAGCCCGGCCCTGCTGCAGGACAACGCTGGAGCCATCCCCACGGCCCCAGCCAGGAGCCACGTCCTGGCCCCACGCACGGATGCTGCCAGCGCCTCTGCACTGTGCTGCCGCCCGCGGAGCCGAGCGGAGGCCGTGCCCAGGAAGCTGCCATTGGATTAGCTCAGCACATCAGCCCGGGGAACTAATTCACCCGTTCTGCAATATACCAAAATAGAAAGTCATTGGAGTGAAATCAGTGTCTTCACCACATCCCCTCTGGCAGAGCGTTAATTAAAATGACTCTCTAGTGCTTTAGATCATCAGGTGTACATTGTTAACGAGCTTGGAGGAGAGAATGGGCTCCTCGTTCCTAGTTTAAGCGCTGATGGAGTTAACCCTTCACCACTGCTGCCACAGCCTGAGCCTGGTGGCAGTTTCTCAGAGCATCCGTCTGCATTAGCGCCGGCGTCTCTCTTAGCAGACTTCAGATGTCATTTAGCAAAGGCGTTAACGTGGGACCCTGCTCATTTCAGCAGAGACCGGGATGCAGAAGCGACGTGGCTGCAGCCACTGCTCTCAGGAGAAGGGTCTGTGCCTGGCTTGACTTCCACGTGGGCTGCCACGACCACAAGGGCTGCAGGACCAGCCACCCAGGGACTGCACTTGCCCCAGGCTGCAGCAGGTCTCCTGCAGCAAACCTGGACATGGAAGGAGGGCATCCTGCAGCCCACAGCAGAACTGGTCTCACTGGAAGTTGACAGCTGACAAAGTGCTTGGGTTTCTTTTGGCCTTGTTTTAGTCCCAGTGATCTGCCACTTCATGCCATGGACACCTTTACAAAAGCTCTTCTCTCACTTGGTGGCACTTAAAATGTGTCCTCGACACCTCACCGGCATGCTGGAGCCAGTGGCAGGGATCTGGAAGCACTGGTGGGAAGCTGGTACCCACAGCTGCTGGTTCAGGACCAGCCCCTCTGTGGTGCCAACATGGGGCTGCACACTGGGCTGCACGCTGGGGTGCACGCTGGGCTGCACGCTGGGCTGCACACCGGGGTGCATGCTGGGCTGCACGCTGGGCTGCACACTGGGGTGCATGCTGGCACTGTTGTGCCCGTCCTCCAGCCTCCCTGCAGCCAGGCTTGTCTCGCCACACACCCTTGCGGGATGCCCTGTGGAAAAGCTGGTTGGGAACAGCAGGGAGACCCATGGCATTTTCTCTTTTGATGTCAGGACACACTGGGTGTCCCATATGTCCCCATAGTCCCATAGCTGGGCTGCAACGTGGGTTCTGCCCAGACCACCTCCCCAGGGCAGCCGCCAGCCGGAAACGCTGCTCCAGATCCATGGGCAGAGCTCCTGCCCGTAACACACCCCCAGTTGCAGCTCTGCTTTTATAAACACATATTTTTCGTCCTGTCAGAGTGTACTAATAGGAGCTAAAGCTCTTCTTTCTCTTTTAGGCAATGGCAATGGAAGGTTATTAAAAAAGATCACTCCCAGCCTCCTCTTACCAGAATCACAGCGTGGAAAAACCTTTTTATTTCTGTCAGAGGGTTGCAGTTTCTGCTGCTGCACGGCTCTAAACAGAGAGGCTCACACGGAGGGTTTTAGTTTGCAGCTACTAGAGGCCATTTACACCTTTCTGAGTATGAGAGCAGCACTTTCTCAAGCATAGATGTTTTAAACTGGAATTCAACCCGGGAATAAATAGTAACATTACATAATAAACTGACAAGACTGCAGGTCTGTGAGCAACAGTGAAGTCATTAACGTGGAGCAGTGCAAACACTGGTGGAAGGGTCGTGCCGGTGACCCCATTACCGCCGCAGTCCCCTCTGCTTGTGGAAAACACAGTGTGGGTTTTTTCCCATTTAAAAAACCCAAACCAAACAGCTGAGAGGAAATCCAGACCCCCTCCTGCTTAGGCTCACTCTGCAAGAGCAGCGCCTGAGCCCGGGCCAGCCTGGGCAGCCCGGCCTGCGGGGAGGGCTGGGCACGGAGCTGCAGTGCGTTCGGTGCCGTCGCCCTTGTGTTGCAGTGCCCAGGGTGCAGGGTCTCCTCTTCCAGGGCTGCGGACGGGGGCTGGCCCCTGGCTGGCTTGGCTTGGCTCGCCTTGGCTGTGCTGCGGCACCAGCACTGGGGGCTTGGCAATTTTTACCCACTTGATCTCGTAACTCTTTTATTTTTGGAGCCTGCATCAGTACGAGTGTTGTGGTTCTTTCTTTTGTTTCTCAGGAAGGTGCATCAGCAACCTGATTATTGAGCGAATGTCTCAACCCGATTAATTATGGAACGCTCCCGTGCCCTCACTGCTGCAAGATTTCCTCCCAGGACCTCTGCTGTGGATGATGATGCTGTGGAGCTCAGGCTCTGCTCCCCAGGGAGAGAGAGGAAGCCCCTCACCGTCCCGGAGCAGCCAAGGACCCCCATCCTGAGCAGGCTGCTGGCCATACCTGCAGTGGTGGGCCGGGTTTTTCTTTTCTAAATTATTTATTGCTGCAGTTATAAATTAGAGATGAACGGTGGCCCCCGGGGCTCTCTTTTGGATGTGGTCCTTATTAATGAATTTCAAGAATTTTCTGCTGCATGGGGCATTTTTTGGTCAGAGAATTGTGCCTTTAACACTCCGCAGTTCATCGTGTTTCCCCCCGTGCTCAAGAGGCACGCTGAGCACAGGGGCGAGCCGCAAGTCAGCCACTTACCTTCCTTACCTTCGGCTCCTTGTGCTTTTATCAGAAGGCAACAGATGGGGATTTTCATTCACTTTCTAGTTTACAGGTTTCAAGATGACCTCAGCCCAGAAAGGCATCACGCTTCCCCTTCAACCATTAATTACAGCGGCGTGCCCAGAATTCTTACACAATCATTTAGTAAAATTAAATGCACTTAATAACGTCTTTTTCATACACAACGCATCCCGAAGCCATCACACGAACTGCGCCGTTTGGCTCGTTCCTGCCACGTTGCCGTCAATGCGCAGCGTCAGCCCGGGCGCGCTCGCACCGCCAGGTGCTGGGGCACGGGTGCGCGGGGAGGGAGGTGGACGCGGGTGCGCGGGCAGGCGGGCACACACCGGCGGGGCGTGAGCGAGGACGCGCCAGAGGCTCTGCCACGGTGCCCAGAGCTCGGGCAGACACAGGCGTCCCGCCGAGCTGAGCGGCACGGCACGGCACACACACCCACCCCGACACAGACCCTGCACCGCACAAGCGGGGACATCGGAGACGAGAGCTTTTGCTCATTTTTTTTTTTTTTAATGTATCACAATGAGCAGGAAACATACGTGATGAAATATTTCCAAAGGAGTATATTCAATTACCAGCTACAGTCAACTCAACTATGACAACAAAGTCTTTTGTGACAAATTTTTTAAAGTTTTGAAAGTTCCATGTGGTTTCTGTTTCTGTGAAGTCTCCATGTATTTTGGTACAGTTCGAGATCAGCATTGTTACAGTAACAAAAAAAAGCTAACAAGACTACATTATAGAAAAACACCAAGAACATCATTTTTGGTTTCACTTGCTCTATTTTTTGTACATTGCAAAGGCTGTTCACATCCCTCTTCACCTCATTTATGCTTTCTGTTCTACCCAAACTCACCCCCCAAAAAATAAAAACAAAAAAAATAGTCAAAGCTTTGTGTTTCACAGTGGGCAGTATCTCAGCGCCGACAAACCAACCAACCATCCAACCACCAACCAACCACCCAACCATCCAACCATCCAACCAACCAGCCAGTCAGCCAGCCAACCAACCAACCCAATTTCTGCTTCTATTTAAAAGTTTAATTTTCTTTTTAAAGCAAAATATATTTCCACATACAGCGAGTGCGCTGGCCTGTGTCAGTGGCTCCCGAGCCCCCCGCCTGCCCCTGGGCGCGGGCGGCCCCGACACACCCCTTACACCTCTCTTTATTCTCAATTGTATGAAACTTTGGCCATCTTCACCACTTAAAAAAGCTTTTTATTAAAAATAAAACAGAAACCTGCTCAATGCTAAGTTTAAAATCTTTTCCTCGTGCTGTGCCCGGCCCCGCTCTGGCACCCACGAGAAAGGCCACGCAGGGGCCGGGCCGGGCTGGGGGCGGCACGCGGGCTCCCCAGCGCCAGCGTCGCCCCCGCAGCATCCCCGGGGCGGCCGCTGGGGTTGGGTGCTGGCGGCCGCCTCCGCGGGGCTGCGGGTGCAAGGCCGGGGCTGGCGGGGCCGGGGGTGCCCGCGGGGCTGGGGGTCCCAGCCCTGGCCCCAGGCAGCCGGGCTGCAAGAGGAGGAGGCAACCTCGCACTGGAAGTCTCTAGAAACATTTAGAAAAAATACAAGGAAATGAATTTATAAAACCTTTTAGTGGGTGGGAAGGAGGAGGGGGAAGGAGGAGAGAGAAATTGCACTATGACCAAGCAATATAATTAAAAAAACCAAACCGAAACAAGACAAAACAAGATTTCCAAAAGAGACCTTGCGGAATCTGACAGATAAAGCTAGTGTTAAATTGTTAACTTGTATCACATAGAGAACCCAAAACAAAACCAACAAAAAAATTTCTATATGATACAGACAGAGTAACATACAACAGTTAAATGGCAAAAAATATATATATATATATTTCATAGAATTACAAACAAGATAAAATAATGGAAAACAAAAACTGTACAACTTTAGAATTTAAAAAATGTTCATCTCAAACACGGGGAGAAATACAAGAACTCTCGGTAAAAGAAAACAGTTTGTTAAAACAGCGAACGCTTCTCGTGTACTTGTTTCTGTTTTTGACACCTTATGCTACAGCTGGGTACTGGTAGGAATATCAGATGGTACTCTCTTTAGTATCGTCTACTTAAAAAACAATTAAAAAAGGAATTTGCACTGTGCATTAGCCTAGTTAGAAATATGTACAACAGTTCAGGATCTAGTCTCTCGTCAAACTAAAACCAAAAATCCGTAAAAAGAAAAGCGTCCCGCTAGCACACGAACCCCACGCTCGTCTCTTGAACGCTCCAGTCTCTCGCAGAGTCGACGAGCGGCTTCAGCACGGGGAGGAGAAGCCCGGAGGTGGCGGGAGGAACCTGGGTTCACAGTCTTCGAAGTTCCCTTTTGAAGCAGGAGGAGGATGAAGATGATGGGGAGAAGGCTCTCGCGCTTTCGGGGCAGAGGAAACAGGGGGGGAAGGAGATTGTTTCTGTTGACATTTGGCTACGGAAGTGGAACAGCGAGCATCTGTTTGTCTCCAAAATCTACATTTTAGCAGCACAAAGTTTTCCTTTCAAAGTCCGGGCCGTAGGCTCGTGCGCGCGCGTGCGTCTGCGCGTCCCCGGCAGCGGGTTCGGGGGGCACGCCGGGGCCCAGCAGCCCCTCGCCTGCCGCACGCGGCTCCGGCTGCGGCACCGGCCGCTCCACCGCCCACCGCGGAAAGACTTGGAAAGAGAAACCTGCCTTCGCTAAGAGTTGTCTCTCTGCTTGCAGAAGAAGCACAGATAACAACCTGGGTAATTTTTTTATTCTTTATTTAAACTTAGACTTGTTTGTTTAAATCAGAAACAAATTCTCAAGTAAAAAGAATCCTTTTTGCTCATTCTGCACCAGTGGTGAAAGGGTATGTCTTTGGATTTTATTTAAAGCATGAATTTTCTTTAGAGAAAAAAAAAATGTAACAAAACCTCTTTTTAAAAGAAGGAACAGAGTGCAGCCTAATTACACAAACAGAAACAAATGCTTATAGTTCAGGAACAGAGTCTTTGAAGCATTTACAAAATGAGGAAAAGAAGAGGGGAAGAAAAAAAACAAAAAAAGGAAAAATGGAAAATAAGAAAGAGATAAGTGCACAAGGGTAACAGACATAGGTAAATCGTATGTATACGCCTTAAAAAGTTTCAAACCCCCAACAAAAAATATTCTGCAAGGGATCCTACTGACCCCCCAAAACCCTTTGAACTTCTTTCTTTAGTTTTTATAAAATAATTATGCAACCACCCTCTAAGAAATGAAGGTAGCGACCATAAGTGGAAGATTACAGGATGGGGGAACGGGGAGTAAAGGTACAAAGGGGAGAAAAGCTCAGGCGAGTCGATGGATTGCAATCTATCTGGCTAGGAATGAACAAGACAACATCAAATGAGAAGCCGTCAGCTGGACCATACAAAAGCTAAATGTACACAAAAGGGTTTTTTCTTTTAAATCTACCATACTGCTTCAGTTCATTTCCAATGCAACAATCTACTCAACACCAAAAATGGTCATATCTATCATAAATACAGAAAGTCAGTTGTTTTAAAACTTATTTTTTAAGCTCCGAGTCCTCAACACTCTTTGTGGGTTTTTTGTTTGCTTTTTTTTTGTTTTTTTCTGAAAAGTGGGAGTGCTTAACTTTTCCCCTTGAAATTGGCTTCAGCAGAAAAGCTACCCTTAGAATCCCCGAAAAGCTAAAGCAGTTCACATTGTTTTTCTCTTGAATACTTTCTGCCCATTTTAAATTAAAAAAAAAAAACCCAAAACAAAAGAGGAAAAAAAAAAAGAGAGAAAAAAAAGAATCCTTTTCTGGAACAAAAACGAAACGAAATAAAAACCCCAAAACAAATGAAAGAAATTATATATATATATATATATAAAACAATGATTCTGAAAACAGAACAAAGTGTGAGCGATTGACCTGAGAATAAAAAGACATTACATTTCTTTTTTCTTTTTAGCAAGCCATTGGTATCTGAATGCTAAGATAGCAAGAAATTTAAAACTGTGACAAGGTGGGCTGCTTTCCCATACAGTGCGTGCCGGCCTCTGCTGTGCTATCGACGTGGGGCGGGATTGGAACGGGGCAATGTACAAGGGGCTCAAGCTCCGAAGACAGTGAGGAGGCAGCACGGGCTTTCGTCTCCCAGACCAACAGTACCTTCGAAAGGACAAATGTAACAGATTTTTTTTTTTTTTCTTTTTTTTTTTTTTTCTGTTTTATTTTATTAAAAGGAAAGGAAAAAAGAAATGTAAAACCCACCGGCATCGTTATATGGGAAAACAACCCACGCTTTTTCTTTTTTCTTTTTTCTTTTTTTTTTGGTTAGAAGCTTTGGAATTGCAGTTAGTCTATTTTTGAAATTGGTTTGTTATTAACTTTTTTATTTAAATTCATTTTCATTGTTCATCTTCAAAGCTTACAATCTGAAGGTGTCCATTCCTACGCTAGCTAGACCACTGTCCTTAGGGCAGCCGGGGTCCCGGGGCCCCTCCGCCGGGCTCGCCGGTCCATCTGACTTTTGGCTAAGATCCGTGTCAGACTCCTCCGAATAGTCGTCTGTTGGCATCGAGGGCTGAACCCCTGAGGTGCTGCATGAACTTGAGGTAACCGTTGAAGATGAGGAGAGAGGAGGGAAAGGCGGCGGCGGCGGCTTCCCCGGCGGGACGCGGGGGGCCGCAGGGGGCCAGGGCTTTCTGGAGGCGTGGGGGGAAGCCGGGGGGGGCCGGGGGGGCGGGGGGCTGTCGTTTGAGTGAGCGGCCGACTGCGAGGTAGATGCGGTGCTGGGGTCGGGGGGGCAGGCAGAGTGAGGTAATAGACTGGGGTGCTCTTTGGCGTTTCTTGCTGCTCTTGTGATTGTTCGGTGTTTGTGCGGGGCTGACTCGAGATGCTGACTGAGGGCTTCGTCCCCACACACCGTGCTCTCGCACGCCACGCACTGGTACGAGCCGCTGCCCTGGCCGCTGACGGTGGGCACGTGAAGCACCATCTCTTGCAGGTTCGCCACGGACTGGCCGAAGAAGCAGAGGGACTTCAGGTGGTCGCTGGCCGCCTCCTGGTCGCCGAAGCCCGCCTGGCACTTGCGGCAGACCAACTTGTACTGCACCTTCGGGACGATGAAGGGGTCGCAGAGGGAGTCCGTGCCCTTGCCTTCTGCTTCGGGCTCTTCTTGGGGTTTGGGCAGGAGGGGGGACACCTCGCGGGGTGCGTTCTTCTGCTCTTCTTGCTTGGGGGGTTCTTTGGCAGGGTCTTTGTCCGGGGTGGCAGCCCCCGCAGGGACGGGGGTTTGGCTTCCTTTGGGCTGCTGCGCTTTCTGCTGCTGCTGTTGCTGCTGCTGCTGCCGCTGCTGCTGCTGCTGCTGCTGCAATGCCTCCTGCAGACTCTGCTGGTATTGCTGGTACTGCTGCAGCAGGGAGCCGGGGGACAGCCCCAGCAGCGCCTGCGACAGCGCGGGGCTGTAGGGGAAGAGCCCCTCCATCCCGTACATGGGCTGCAGGTACCCGCTCTGCAGGGCGCCGGGGATCTGCGGGGCGTAGTAGGGGGAAAAGCCGGGGACGAAGTAGGGAAGGAACTGGCTCGTCAGCAAGGTGGTGGGGTCCGAGTTGAGGGCGGCCTGCAGCGCCTGGAGCTGGGCGGGCTCCACCGCATACTCCATGGCGGGCAGCGGGGCTGAGAGGGCGCCCGCCGGCGCCTCCCCCTTCTCCTTCTTGGGCCCTGGCAGGGGGTCCCCCTTCCCCTTGGGTGCCTTCTCCTTCTCTTTTGCCTTCTCGCTCTCCTTCTCCTTGCGCTGTGGCGGGGGCGGCTGCTGCGGCTGCGGCTGCGGGGTCGTTGCCGGCGGCTGCTGCGGGGCCACAGCCGCTGTGGCTTGTGCCGGGGTGGGTGAGCTCAGTGCGGCCGGGGGCTGCTTATTTGGTAATCCAGAGGTGGGGAGGCCGGGCGAAGGGACGCTTGTGCTGGGCAGGCCCATCAGGTTGGGTTTGGGAGAAGTTAAAGCTGCAAGAGGGAGGAGAGAGAGGTGAGGAGTCATCGGTGCTGGGCGGGCAGAAAGCACAAGGCAGGGTGACCCTGGGCCGCCCCACAACCGCCCCCATGCTGCCATCTCCTCGGCACAAGGGCAGCGACTGGCCTGAGCTCCCGCACCGCAGCAGCGGTCACAGAGTCATAGAGTGGCTTGGGCCGGAAGGGACCGCTAAAGGTGATCCAGTCTAATCGCCCTGCAGTGAGCAGCGATATCCTCAACTAGATAGGTTACTCAGAACCTCATCGAGCCTGGCTGCCGCTCCCGCTTCCTTCAGGACAGATGCTCTGTCCCCATTCCTCGAGGCCCCGTGCTGCGGGGACGAGCCTCGTCAGCCCCCGTCACCTGCGGCTCAGCTGTGTGCCCGGTGGCACTGAAAGTGGTGTCTGCTGGGGACACCCACCAGCCACCCGGGATGCTGACCCCTCTGAGCTTCTCGAACGGTTAGCAGCTGATGTCAGGGACAGGCACTGCTACATCTGCACTAACTGGTCCTTTGGCCAAAGGACTCCAGCAGAAGGAAAGTGCTTTGCCAAATGGCCATAATGCTAGATCCTGTCAACCGCATTAAAATCTCCACAGAATAGAAAGCCCTGGTCATGGCAACTGCAGAGGACTGAACAGGCTAAATCTAAGTTACTCTGTCCTAATTAGGCTGATGTTCACAAATCCGCAAACCTCTGATGCAACCCCTTCCTTCCTTCCAATGCAAGAAGCTTTGGGTGCACGGCTTCTGAGCAATTTCAGTTCATACATGCCTCCAGAGCACAAGTGTCGTGGTTTGGGTGGAATTAAAAGTGTTGTGAAGCTTCTTCACAAAGGAGATGGATTCGTTCTGGAAAGTGGCGTCTGCCATCTTCCCAACAGCAGGAACAGCCAGGAACAACTCGGTCCCCCAGCGCTGATTTCTACTCTCACGGATGACAGCAGTAGGGGGCAAGAGGAGTGTGGCTCCCAGAGTCACACCCATTAGTCACGTCCACTGCAGTTGGTGAACACGCTCCTAAAAAGGAACCTTCTGCTTGGGAAGCCCCTTGGTGCCATTTGGGGAAAATAAAAATAAACCACACAGCTCCAACGTTCCCCCGGCGCAGCTCTGATTGGCCCATGGCTCTGGAGCCAGAAACCTGCTGCAGGGTCCAGCCCTGCTGCAAAAATGTTCCACACAATCTGGCCTCTCATTAACAAATCCTGAATCCTCAGATCCAGAGCAACTGCTCAGAGGGTCTGAGTATGAACAATCGCAGGGCTGGGATCGGCCGCTGGGGCACAGTAACTTTTATTTTAGGTTGTATCTTCTGTGATCTATCCAGTGGGAGAGCAGAGGAGAAACTGACCCTTTTGGGGATGATTTGGGGAACAATGGCAGCTTAAAGTCTTTCCCTAGGGAACGCATGCCAGCAGGGAAACCGCGGTGCACAGGGCAGGTCATTCCTGGCTGCAGTGGGGCTCCTTTGCCTGGCCAAGGCAGGGGACTCAGACACAGCCAGGGGCTGAGATCAACAGCTCTATCCGAGCTATCCTGGTGAGGTGTTAAATCCCCGTCATCGATCCTGAGGAACAAGTGTGGGCATTCTCTCCTCCCTGCTGCCAGCAGGCAGCCCGACACCCAGCTCCTTGGCCAGAGCAGGCAGCACACGGGAGAGGGAGCACAAGGTGTAGATTCTGTGCAAAGCACACACGCTCCTCAGCCTTCTGCACGCCAAGCGCCAGGCTGCTGCCCCAACAGTTGTATCGCAAGAGCCTGTCACTTCACCGTGCCCTGTAAGGCTGGTGTAGCCCAGAAGGAATCTGCACTCCTCGACACACACAGAATGGCTATGGCTGGAAAAGACCTTTACAATCCTCAAGTCAAACTGTTACCCAATCTAGAGCGCAGGGACCGCTTCCTCACAGCATCATGCTCTGAGCAGCAGCTGGCAGCGCAGGGGAGCAGAGCCCTCTCCAGACCCTGGCTGTGTGACTCCCTGGCGTAAGCAGCTCACTCGTCTACAGCGCTGCCTTCATCCCCTGGCACTGGGCACCCACCTGCACCCGGCGCTGGCCTCCCGAGGGAGGCGGGGGACAAAGCTGCCGTGGCTCTGCGGCAGGGGGGTGGCCAGGAGCCTGGAGAATTTAGCGATGGCTAACGGGAAACTCTTCTGAAACCTGCATCTGCTCCCCATGCGGTATCAAGACAACAGTGATTTGTGGAGGTACAAAGCGTACGAAGGGAGCCTCCGTGCAGCCACCTTATAGATTTCAGATAAGGGCATATTATGGACAGATGCCATTGAAACTGATGTTCCCTAGTTGAAGAGTCCCTGAGAGGTTCAAGCGCAGGAGCAGCGGCTAATTCATAACATTCCTGGATGCACAGCCTTATCTGCTTCGACAGGCTTTGAGCCGAGATGGCCTGACCTTTGGAGCTTTATCTAAAGGCCACAAATAGTCTGTTTGACTTTCTAAATAGCTTAGTCCTGTCTCAGCAGTCACTGATTGCTTTTAACATTCGTGGTACGTATCCCCATCTCCTCCGGACATGTACCGGTCTTTGGAGGAAAACAAGAGTAATAATAAAAAGTGAAGTGCAAAAAAATAATTTTAGATCTTGTTATAAATTTGGGGCACTAAGTAAACTGTGGAGAGCTGTCTGTGACAGGCGGACAATAAAATTGGCCAGAGACCCTCTTGGCCTCATTCTGGCCTCTGAAACGAGACCTTTGGTAAGAACAGAAGTATCACGTGAAGAAGTCCTGGCCTGCAGAGATGCCCTCCAAGCGTGTAGCCCGGACCGGATTCAAAGAGCAGGAGTGGGCAACAGCCCCTAACAGAAGAATTTCTAACAGCAACTGGTATTAAAAATGGTTTCATTACAATGCCTATCCTACAATTACAGTCAGGAACGATTCTGCTTTTGCTTTGGGCTTATTGGAAGGGCCCTCCGTTTTTAAGAAAACATCTTAATACTGTTAAGAATAGTCTTACTAAAATATAAAGAGGATTTGTCCCACAACTACACCTGTTTGTTGAGAAGGTACTTTCCGGTCGTGCCCCACCACTGCTCAAAACCCCATCCACAGCTGCCCTGGGATCTGTCCTGGAAGTCACCACAAAGATGCTACCTAAAGATGCTCCAGGTTTCTGCCATCAGTGCTACCACACACATCACACTTTTCCCTAGAAACAGTTCAGAATTATTGAAAACTTGGACAGTACTACATAAACTGGATGTAGTAACATAAGGACAGGTGCAATAATGGCTGCATTCAGCATATCAGTCCTTTTCCTGTTCCATTTGATAAATCTTCCATTTTCCATTTCCTTGGAAACGCTTCAGGATTTTTAGTGTGTGCTAATGGAACAGAGAGGCAGCATCTCTAGATCCTGCTCTATTTCAGACTGTGCTAGAACACCCGAGTTCAGAGATAAAATACCTATTGCTTATTTGCTGTCAAGTCAACATGGACAACTAGAGGGCCGGGTATCCTCCTACCAGTCACTCTCAAGGGAACCTTCGCTTGTGTGAAGCTGTCTCTCTGAGCTGTGTGGTAACAGCCATACCCACCTGTGTTGGATGGAGTGAAGCCTGGTAAGGATGGGCTGTTGAGGCCTGGGAGCAAGACTGGAGGGATGCCCTGTAGTGCTGGGTATGCAGCAGGAAGGTTAAGAGCTTGCAGAGGGGCGTTATCAAACATGCCCTGCTGTTGAGCTGCCAGACCAAGAACCTCATTGGCTTTTTTGATCCGGTCCAGCTCCTGCTGAGCCATCAACTGGCGTACAGTAGCTGGGTCAAAATACTCCTTTTCCTTATCCAACTGGCTTCCAATGGTTTCTTTAACTTTGGAGATATGCTGTTGAGAGAAGATATGGTCACGTACAGACAGTCGAGCGCTGTACTTGATGCCACACAAAGTGCACTCTGTTTTGGGTCCCTCGTAACTTGTTTGGTTTATACCAAAATGCTTGGCCATGCTGAGTTTGGACTTCTTCTCCTTTGCCCTAGCATTCTGGAACCAGACCTGAACAACTCTCTTTGGCAGTCCAATGTCATTGCCCAGGACCTCACACTCCAGCATGGTAGGTGTCCTGTAGTCATTAAAGCATGACTTAAGAACTTTCAGCTGGAGATTAGTCATCTGAGTGCGAAAGCGTTTCTGTCCGGGCCGATCCCCGCTCTCTCCAGACTTGCTGGCTGAACCGCTTGCACCAGGGCTGGGTGAGCAGGGGTCTGCGAGGCTGGATGTTTCACTATAGTCCACAGTACCTTCATTATCGTACTCTTTGCTGTAAAAGCTGGGAGCTGGGCTGACCAGGCCAGAAGACAGCCGATCTTCATATTCAGACATTGCTATCATGGCAGCTTTTGTCAGACCCTCACTGGGTCCCGACGACGATTTGGTTTCAGTTGCAATCCCTGTTGCACTATCGTTGTCTGCATTCCCTTCATCTCCTGTTGTAGTGTCTGTGATTGCAGTGTTGACAGAAGAGCAGTCATCGTTGTCCAGCTTTGTTTGGTCAAAGCTCAGATTGACTGAGGACATGGAGGGACTCTCGAAGTCTTCTATCCCTTCCACCTTAATGGAGGACGGGCTCAGCAGGGTTCGAGGTGACAGTTCCATGCTCTTGTTCACTGGGGAGAGAGGAACGCTCTGTCCATCGCTGCTAGTTGGTGGCATGTGGGAAAAGCTTGCTCCATCAAAAATATCTCCCTTCATTTGGAGTCCCCCATCGCAATCCAGGAGCATAGCAGACAACGTCAAGTTGTAGCCAGCTCGCTTGGCCTCATGCCAGTGACGGGATCGGATATGAGCTTCGAGAGCTGTCTTTGCTTTGAAGAGAGCTCGGCAGAAGGGACACCGTCTATGGGCTTGGGCAGGCCCTACAGCTCTGAACTGCCCCTTCCTTTCCCGTGCACGGGTGTTCTGAAACCAAACTTGCACCACGCGTTTCTTCAAGCCCACTTCATGTGCAATGTGATCCAACATCTTCCGTGTTGGGTTGGAGTCGAGCAAGTATTTCTGATAAAGAATTTCCAGCTGCTCTGGTGTAATGGTTGTTCTTAGACGTTTGTCCCTTTGTGGTTCTTCTCCTCCAGTCCCACTGTCATTTTCTCCAGGGCTTGCGCTGGCCTTTTCCTCCAGCTTTCTCTTCAGTGTGTTCATTGTGGATGTTGGAGTTGACGGTGAGGTGGCTGAGCTTGCTGGAATCTGTGGTAATGTTCCAGACAGAAGCTGGCTCGCCAGTAGGGGATTACTGGGATCAAAAAGCATGAACGGCATATCCAGCGTTCTGTCCAGAAATGGGGGGTGGATAAACTGGTTCTGTGCACTCAGAAAATGGAGCTGCTGATGCTCCTGCCAATGCTCAAAGGAAGGAAATGCCAGCTTACACTGGTCACACTGGTATGGGATTAGCTGAGGAGGTAGGTTTGCCAGCTGTTGAGGGGTGGATGTGTGAATGGGTTTGAGGGAGAGATGTGAGAGCTGAGATGGACTTGGGCTTGACTGTGACAAGGAGCACTGAGGGGGCTGAGGAGGGGGAGGTGGCTGTTGCAATGAAGAGGGGGAGGATAACTGTGAAATCTTTTGGTGTGCTGAACTTGTCTTTTGTTCTCCTTGGTCCTGTTGCTGCTGAGACTCTTGCTTTGGTTGCACTTGCTTCTCTTGAGTTTGGTTTTGCTGTGTACTTGGAGGTTCAGACTGCTTTGGTTTCTCATCTGTAGCTTCTACTTTAGAACTATACGCGGAGGAATCATCTGCCTCTGCTGTGAGCTGCAGAAAAGCTGAGGAGGTTGCATTGGCTGAAGACGTAGGCGTGCTGTAAGCTTGCGAGGGCATCGGTGTGCTGCAGGAGGAACTGGTTGGAGTCAAGAGCTCCATTGCATCCATAGAGTCTTCGTTCTGGCTATCATCCTGTCCATCCTCATCCTCATCTTTGTAACAAAGCTTTTTCTGGTGTTTAATGAGATCAAAAATGCGCTGAAAGACTAGACTGCACTTTTTGCACTGGTAGTTCAAGTTGCTTGTTCTAATGTACCTGTCATTTGTAAGCTCCCGCCGCTCCCCGTCTTTGCCTTCTCCCTGATTCTCATAGTTTTTCCGAGCTTTTTGACGGGCATTCTGGAACCACACCACTATAACACGCGTTGGGAGGTTCAGCAAGTTGGAAAGCTGCTCGAATTCATCATCCTTTGGATAAGCATTGGCATCAAAGAAGTCCTGCAGGACTCTAAGTTGGTAGTCAGTAAAGCGTGTCCGGGAGGATCGCTTGCTTCCCCAGTACTCCTGCTTTTGAGGTTCTGGAGAAGGAGGCCGTGAGTCTATCTTCAGTTCTTCCAGGCTGGTAATGGGAGGATTGCTGAAGTTGTACGGGGAATCCTTGTTGCGCTGGCGTTCTTTGAAAAGAGTGTTTCTGAACCAGTGCTTGATCACTTTCTGGGGCAATCCAGATTTGTCCGCCATCTCTTTGATCTGTTCCTCACTCGGGGAATTGTTAATATCAAAATACTGCCGAAGGACTCTGAGTTGGTCGTCGGTGATCCGTGTCCGTGGCCTCTTGTTCTGCTGCTGCTGGAGAAGGCTAGGGTTGAGCTGATGCTGGTACAACTGGGCCAAGTCGGCAGGCAGAGGGTCTACGGGACCCAGCTGGGGCGGCAGCTGAGCAGGTAACGTTTGTAGTGGCATGGTTTGCATCATAAGTGGCGAAAAGATGGGGAGCTCCATTGGCATGGAGAGCTGGGTGAGTGGCACAGACGGCTGGGCTGGTGCGATTGTAGGAGAGGTAATTGGTGGGGCAGAAGTAGGAATGGTGGGAGTAGAAGCTGGCTGAGGAGGTGCGGGAGGGAGCGGAGGTGGAGGCGGTGGAGGCGGTGGCGGTGGCTCTGGGGTCTGAGGCCGCAGTGGGTACAGTTTGTCATAGTGTTCTCTGTACTGTTTGGCAAATCTCTCTAACTGCTTAAAGGGAAAGTAATGTTGGTGAACGTGCTCTTGGTGGCTCTTCAGGATGAGGATGTTTGAAAAGAACTTGCCGCACGTATCACACTCAAGCTTTTCCAAGTTCTCACCTTGCTCTGTCTTCCCATTTTTCTTCTGCACCTTCTGCTTGTTCTCATTATACTGAATGACCAGCTCAAAGCCAAAGTTCTCCAGCAAGGCTTTTGTGGCATTCCCTCTGGCGTCAGAGGCGATACGTGGAGGCAGCAAGGAGGGCTCTGAACTGCTGCCTGGTACAAAGTCCTTCTTCTCTTTGGGCTTTAAGTTATCAGGCAGGGACTCCTTCGATGCTACATTACTGTCTCCCCTCTCTGCACTTTCCCTTTCCCGGGGGGTTTCTTTTTCTTTCTCCTTCACTACAGATTTATTCTTCTTCTCAGGGTGCTGGCTCTGCTGGATAAGGACGGAGTGAGGTTGTGACAAGGACAGCTGGCCTTGCTGCTGCTGCAAGAGCTGCGGATGGCTCTGTTGAGGGAGCTGAACTTGAGCCTTCAGGTCCTCCAGCAAACTTGGACCTGTACCAGTCAACGTCAGCGCACCACTGGTGACAGGCAAACTAACTTCTGGATTGAGCTGGAACTCGGCACTGGGGATGTAGAACGGAAACAGAAGATGCTGCTGTTGCTGAAGCTGCAGAAGGGTCTCAGTGGTCATCGGAAAGTGCGGCAAAAGTGCTGGGTTGAACAGCTGAGACTGCAGGAGAGCAGCCTGCTGCTGCAGTTCTTGCTGCAGATGGGCCTGGACTTGGGCCTGGGCCTGGGCCAAGGTCTGAGCTTGTTGCTGCTGCTGCTGCTGCTGCTGCTGTTGCTGCTGCTGCTGCCTGGATGCAATCATGTCTGCCAGCTTCTTCCGGTTCACCTCCTTGGGCTCTGAAGGAGAGGAGATACTAGTGCTTACAGGGTTGCCTAAAGGAGGAATCCCCACGTTGTCGCTGGATACCTGGTTGAGCAGGCTGGGGACGGGAGCTGTGCCCGAATTACTTGTGTTGGTGGTTGTGAAATTACTGTTGCTGGCGCTCACCGGGCTTGGCGTGGACGAGCCGAGAGAGAGGCTGCTGCTGCTGCTGTTGCCAGCTCCGTTACTGCTGCCGCTGCCCCCCGCCGCCTCCAGCTTGGCAGCACGAGCCTTGGTCTGGTGCAGGACAGACCTCATGTGGATCTCCAGGGTTGAGCTCTGACTGTAGGCCACGTTGCAAGTGTTACACTTGAAAGGTTTGTTGTCTGGGCTGCTGGTAGGTTCTGGCTGCCCGGTAGCCGACTCTTGGAGAGCTCTTTTCAGTTTATGCAGATGTGAAACTGAGTTGTAATGGACCAGGAGAATATTCTTTTGCGTGAAAGACTCTTTGCAAACCGTGCACTTGTAAGGGCGAGAGGGATCTAGGAATTTCTCCATAGTGAAGTTAGGGCCCTTCCTGAAGGGCAAGGCCCTTTTTGGTTCTGAGCCAGAGTCCTCCTGCACCGACCCCGAATCGCTACCTGTTGGGCTCTGCTTATCTTCCAAGTCGCTCTCCTCCTCCTTATCCTCCTCAACTATTATAGTGTGGTCTTCGGCAAGGGAAGGATCGCCCATAGCGAGGAGGTCGCCGTTGACCAAGAGACCACCATACAGCTGCTGGATGTCAGCCTCGCTCAGCTCCAGATGGCTGGTTTCCAGGTGCTTCTTCAGGGCCTGGAAGGTTCGGAAGCTGCGCTGGCAGAGGCAACACATGGTGGCCGCCCGGATGACGTGGTACTGGGAATGGAGCTGCAGCTTCTCAATGGTTTTGAAGGCCAGGCTGCACTGGTTACAGCGGTACTTGTAGACGTGGCGATCGGATACTGGCAGCTGAGGCCGCTTGGCATGGACTTCATTGAAGTGTGTCTGCAGGGCCGCCGAGCTCTTGAACACCTGGTTGCAGCCCTTCTTCCAGCACAGGAAGCCAGCGTCCTCCCTGGTAGAGCTCGGATCGGCCGGAACGGGCTTGGGATCGCCACTGTGCTCTGCACTTTCCGATGGCAAAAGGCTCTTTCCCGAGTCCTCTGAGATCTCTGTGAAAACAAAATTAGAAGAAATCTGAAAATTGCACCAGCACCCAAGGGTGTTTGTGCTTACTATGTCTGTGGTTTTTTTCCCAGGAAGACAATAGGGATTTCTAACACTTCTCCTCTGTCTTCATTCATTTATTTTAATACCAGCCCACTGTGCTCATCATGGCCCATTGCACAAACCTACACAATTTACTTTCTTGCCCACTTTGAATATCTGGAAATTATTCACACACATACACACACGTGTTCCCTTAGGGCATTTATCACCTTTAATTCTTCCTTTCAAGTGAAGGCCATTCAGCCACCTGTCTGCTGTTTTTCTTTCGTGTTCTGCCTCTTTTCCAATAAGAATGTTCATCAAACTGAATGTAGTATTTGAGTCCTGGTCCTATCAAAGCTAGAGACAACAGGACTGAAATTCAGCATTTGCTGCCCTTGTTGTGCCTGTGCTGTCCCCCCAGCTGCAGTGTCTGGGGACTGTCTGCCTGAAAGGAACTGGTGGCTGTTCTCATTCACAGATTCCTCACAGCCCCTCTGTGAGGGCATGGAAAGATGACCTGCATCGCTTCCCTGACAGCTTTGAGATCAGACGCTTCTGCCCATGCAGAACGATGTTCTTGGGATGTTCTCACATCATACAACAAAGCTAAGACCTAATAGCCACGGATTTACTGCCATGCCTTGATAACACAGCAGCTCAAAGCTCCCCGAATGGTATGCCCAGTGTCCACATTTGAGCTATGATGGCAGCAGGGCAAGTACAGCAGAGGTGGTAGCACAGTCTGCGGCCAGCAGCTGCAACATTTGGCATTTTCTACCACTTCTTTGAGCCTCCACCACCTCTGCTTTTCATTGCTTACATCTGGTCTTCTCCTTTGCAAGGATTCAACACCATTTCCCTGTGAATCACCAAGGTGGTGAGCTGTGCTCCTCAGCTCTGTGCCTCCCTGCTCTGCCCTGGCATGGAGACACCCAGGGTACCAGCCTGTTTGTGCCACAGCTGAAGGGAGATGGTCCGACGGTGGTTCTCAGGAGACAGCTGGGCACGTGGAGCTCAGATAGAGATGTCCCCAGACACAGTCCCTGACCAGGTGATGGGAGTGGTGAGACAGGTGGGACACGTGGACCTCACTGACCCACACTCACCAGGCTGCTTCCCCAGCTCCTCTGTGGCCGAGTTCCCATCTTTCTCTGGAGCAGCTGCTGGGAGAAACATGCTGCTGGGCATCATCACCTCAGGTGTTGTCACCTGGAAACAGGGAGGAAAGGATGTGGGGAGAAGAAAAACATAGGAAAATATTTTAAACATCTTCAGTGACAAAAATTAGACACCAGTATTTTAAAGTCAGAAGGCGTCACTTTTCATAGCTCGCTGAAGACTTGCATTTATTAGACAAAGCTCACATCAGTCAAAAGTGTTTCTACAGTTACATTCTGGACATAATTAGCAGTGCACACTCGAAGAATAATCTTATTATTAATATTTTTCCTTTATGTGGAATTTAGACTTTGATCACTGACAATGTTTTGTCATGGGCTGTGAAACTTCTTGTGCAACCAATTAGGTAGATAAGTTGAAAGGCCCACCTTAAGCTGCTGAAAACATAATAAGGCCCCTAATTAAATCATACCTCGTAAAGTACACTGTAATCTTGAACTAGGGAGCATTGCAGCACTGTTTTCAAAGTGTATCGATGCAGGAAAAGGAGGGGCATGAGGAAGAAAAGTACAAATAAGGAGCGAGGTGACAAAGGAAAGGATGAATAAGGAAAGACTAAAAAGACAGCAAATTGTCTGCAAAATGAAAAGCTCTTGGTAACCCTTTCCTTGCTCTCACTGATGTGTTCCCTTCGCCTCTCAAGTGTTTGTCTAGAACCTGCACCATCATAACCAGTGCAGTGCTTGAGCACCAACATTTTTAAGAGCTGGAGAGTTTGTGTACTTCAACTAGAGACGGTCTTTGAAAGAGCCAAGGGCACGTGCTCATCTTTTGCTGGAAAACTCTGTTTCTTTGGGTGCATCCAGTCACAAACAGAACACACAGTCTTCCTCACCAGCAGTCTGCACATGATTGGCATCAGACGCAGGACAACAAAACCCCTTCTGAATGTCCAGAGCCAATAGCTCACATCACCTGAGGAGCTGCCCCACAGCCCTTCTCCCCAGCAGCCACTGGGAAGACAGACCCGTATCACCATCTCCAGCTCTGCCGTACACCATTGCATGTCTGCTGGCACTGGAGAGATGCCTGTGGCAAGCAGACACCTCTACAGCTCCGAGCAGCCACATGTTTCACCCCAGTAACACCCAGAAGCATTTCCCTTTCAGCAGAGCCGTGGTACTTGAAGGAGCAGAAACCAGCAGTAGCTCACAACGCTTGTGGTGCTTCTGCTCCAGCCTCTGCCTGCTGGGAAAGCGAGGCATAAATAAACACTCCTAGACAGGCCTGTTTCCTAGCAAAACAAGTCCCTCTGTCAGATACTCAACGGGCATTCGAACCCTGGATTTCAGAAGGGAGCGAGTGAGCGAGGCTGTTATCTGCACACAGGGCCTTCCGTAGAGTCCAGGACCACGAGGCTCCAGTTGAGCCACATCAGACATTCGCAAATCTGTGGTGAGCTGAAGGTAAACAATGTGCAGGACATGAATTCTTCCTTATCTACACACGTGTCAAATTCAAGCAAATACAGGCTAGACCTTGCCTTTCCTAAGTGAATGGGAGCAAAACAGTCCACAAAAAACCTCAGAAGCAAATGTTGGCACGTGAGCGGCTGCAGAGGCGCGAAGTGCCCCGGGAGGGATGCCCTCCTCTCCCCGGGACGGATACCCTCCCCTCCCCGGGACGGCCGGCGCGCGGGGTGAGCGCTGGCTCCCACCGACGTCTGCAGGAAAGGCAGCTGACACCGACAAATCTCCAGGAGGGAAGCTGAGCACACCACATTCATTCCACCTTCTCCTCTAAGCAGGAGTATCTGATGGCTGTGGGTGGTGGGTCGGGAGACGTGAAAGGTCACTGGTTAATTCCCAGTAGCCAGGCTTGGAGGAGGGGGACAAGCAGAGACGCCAGAGGGAAGGCAAGAAGGAGCCGTCCCCCTCAGCTTTATCAGCAGGGAGAGCACTTTCCTAGGATCTTTAGGAATTATGAAAAATAAATCATGAGAAATTAAAAAAAACCCCAACAGAGTAGAAAAAGAATAAAATTATCTAACACCTCAGCTGCACATCATTATAGAAAACTGTGGGCTTTTTATACGCATTACAGTAAGGCAGCCATCCCCACTACCACACTCAGTACGACGGATCAGTAATTGTTTTCATACACTTTAATTAGAAAAACTCAGATGGCTATGAATAATAATGGAAAAGAGAGACTTTTGCACTTGAAAGGTTGAAGTCAATCAAGTGTGAATGACGGCAAAAAAGAAAAAAAAAAGACACCAATTCATCAGGCCTCTGTTGTCTCGCCGCGTCTTTAATCATAATTCCTGATTGGGATTCAAGAAGGCAGTAAGCAGCGGTTCTTTGTCTGCCTTCACCTTCCGTCAATTAACTCTCCCCGAAATATAATCATCAACCTCACATGCTCCTCTGCATCTTAATCTGGGTCTCCAAACCAATAAGTCCTGCCCTATATGTGTTTAAGTAATTACCTTTATCTACCTGCATCTTCATAGCCACAGTTCTCACCCTATGTGTAACCCCTCCCTCCGCAATAAAAAAAAACAAGCGAAAAAAATAATGGGGGGTGGAAAAAAAGAGGCAGCTGTGTTACATTGCATTGCTACAGGCACAAGATCCCAGAAAGCAAACACAAAAAAGCTTGGAAAAAAGTACAGGGAACTAGAAATTCTGGGTATGGATATAGGGCATCTGCCAGTCCAGACAGTTGCACGGGGCTGGCCCTGCGAAGAAAAACCTCGAAAACGAGGCACTGGCCTTGTTTCAGCAACTGGAGCTGCTTTAGTCCTGTCCAGCACCATTCCCAGTTCTCCTGGAGTGCTGCCCGCTTCCTGTGCCATTTCCAGGGCAGACCTATTCTGCCTCTTCATCCCCACGGACCCTCCCTGAGCAGGCAGCAAAGGCAAAAAGAGTGAAAACAGGCTGCATGCCTCGAACCATTCTGCATTCACACTGAATCCCAGACTACCCAGAACCTGTACACCGCACACCCGTCTGAGGCTGCACCGCTTCCTCGCGCGTGCAGAAAACGCCTCGCACGCTGTGGCTGCTTTTAATATAAGCAAATAGCGGGAGCACCCCAGGAGCGGGGCGGGTCGGTAGGGCACAGCCACCCGGCAGAGAGACAAGGAGTGGTGTTCCGTGGCATCTTGTGCTTCGGGTGCATTTAAGTGGCATCGACTGTTCTGCTGATAGTAAGGAGCATGTTTATCCTGAGCACAGCCTGTGTTAGCACGTGCGGCTATTCAAAGCTCTCTACCTTCCTCTCACCTGAGCAGGCAACACCTGGCATGTGATCCCGGCACCCATCCTCAGCTCTGCTCCGTGCCTCCACGGGCACCGCGTTTCAACGTCCCTTCAACGCTGCTTCACAGCGGCAACACGGCAGTCAATGTGAGCTGCTATTAAAAGAACAACCTACCAATGCAAGTCCGGCAAATGTGGTTTGTCTTCTCCATTTCCCTTCTCTGTACAAGCGTGTTCTGCTCTAATGTTAAACTATATCCCCTTCACAGCCACAGCCACGATCTTCTGGCCCACAAGCCACCAGCAAAGCCCTCCATTGGGAACACCACTCCCTGTGACGCCGGATCCCACTCTGAGCACAGCACCTAGGGCTCCCGTCCCCCACTACCCCTGCATCCCAGATCTCCTCAAGGTTGTTCTCCCAACATCACCGCACAGAAGGTGAACGGTCCCCTCGACCTGCATCACTCTTGACCTTTCTGTCCAAATGAAACTGGGTGGTGGGGAGGGATGGGCAGCTCACTCCTGCCCACTCCCCACAGCAGCCTGGCATTCGGATACCAATACATGGATCAGGTTCTGCTTATTGGTAAATCAATGACTAGGGCCAGCCCTGGTGCTGGGGCAGGCACTCGGGGGGAGCCTTGGCTCCAACCAGCCTGTCCCTGTATCTGTCTCACCTGAGGGGGCAGGGAACTTGCTTGGGTAAAGAGCAAAGGAGGGGGAAGCTTGGGCCAGAGACTGTGGCAGTCCCTCCTGCACCCCAGTTTGAAACAACTCCCCTGTGGTCTGTACTGGAGATGGGAACGCCAGCCAGAGAACTTCCCTCTAGAGCAGACTGCAAAGAAGCCAATTATCTACCTTAGAAGATGGAAAGTTGCTGGGACTAGCCTCTTTGCTCCAAGCACCTTCCCTTTTGGATGAAAATCAGATCCTCTTAGGCAGGTAAAATTTCTCGGTGATGGTGAGGTGCACTGGGATACACTGGCACCCCAATCCGACCGACATTTCTACGGACAACGTGATAGAGTGAGCAACTGGTACAAAACGCCCGAGGGCTGACACGCCACATCTCCTGCCTCCCTGCCCATGTCTGTCACCAGTCTGAAGAACAACCTGCGGGTCCACTCCTCAGGGGTAACAGCTCACAGCAGTGACAAGTGTGGCTCCTGCGACTACTGGATCTACCAGATTTTTACAGCGATGAACAGCAGTGCTGCTCATAAAGCACAGGCTGGAGGCTCAGGGCTGCAATGCCCCTCCCGCGCTGGCCCCGGCAGCACGACACAGGCGTATTCCTGGCACGTCCAAAAAATTCATCTTGGGTAGTGTGAATAGCCAGCTCCCCTTGTGCACTGCTCTGCCTTTCCTCTGGACCGAGTGACCAAACATGTGGATGGGCTATGCAGTGCTTTCCTAAATGCCCCCAAAATGCTGAAATCACATGGCTTTGAAAAGAAAATCTCTAGAAGGGGTCTGAGGAGATACATTACTATCCCTATGTCCATGCAACCAGGGGGAAACACACATGCAATGCAAGGTTCCCGAACCAGACAAAGGAGGTAATTTCCATTACAAAGAGAGAGAGAGGGTGCTGGAGTGAAAAGCTTCATTAGACTCAGAGAGGCAAAGCGATGGCAGTATACCAAGGTCACTTCTAATTTAGACCATCTAATTGGCAAACATGGCTCCAAATGGCTATCATCTCACAGGGCTCAGAATTAATGAAGCCCGATTATTTTCATTACCTTCATCCGAGATGGAGAATGAGACACAGAGTGAGAGGGAAAGGGGGGAGTGAGAGGGGGTGAGAAGGAGGGAGAGAGAAAAACTGAATGACAGCAGAAGGGAGAGAGCAATAAGAAAAGACAATAGGAAAGAGAGAAGAAATGTAACGATAGCAAGAAGGAGAAGTGAGGATGGCAGGGACAGGCAAGAATCACTGTTAGAGCAAGGGAGAAAAGAAAAAGACAGAAAGATGCTGAAACACCAGGAAGACACCCTAAAGCAGGGAAAGCTGGCAACAGCAATGACGGGAGAGGAATGTGCAGAAGGATAAAGCCAGCTGCGGGAGGAGGGAGAGCTCCCCGCTCCCGGAGGCTCTCGGGAAGCCGTCCCTTCTCCCGGCTTGAGCCCATCAGTCTTGTCAATCGACTGTGCCGGCGAACTGCACTTCACCCTCATTAAGGGGCTCTCTGCTGAAGCGGTGCAGGCCCGAGATTAGCAAAGAGGCTGTTATGTGGAAAGATGGCGATTAGACCTGCTTGGAGCAGCTGAAATGCCACGTAAAATGACTCGGCCACGCTCGTTCACCGGCCCTGTCGAAGCGCAAGGACGCGGGAGCCCCTGCCCGACGGGGCCTTGTGTGACCCCACACCGCACCCCTCTCCCCTCAGCCCGTGGCCACAGCCCCAGCAGCCCCCATGCCCGCGCCGGGGCCGGGGGGGGACCCGGGTGTCCCGTGGGACAGCCAGCCCGGCTGCTCTCTGATATGAAAAGGACGGGGCACGGAACAGCCAGCTCCGAGATGCTGAGCACAAGCAAGCAGCCGTTACTATGGCAACAGACATATTAGACACTGCAGGTTCCTGAAAGGCGTCTGATAAGGTATTATTAACTGGAGCCTCCTCCAAACGCCGAGCGCAAAGACACTGTGTCGAAAGGGACCTGGCTCCCATTTACTGGACTGCAATTCCCCTGCGGTGCCACCAAGACCCGATTCACGTGTCAGACTGAGACGGGAATCTTCGCTAGGGTGACCAAAATTAGGAGCCTCTGGTGCTGCCACGTTCCACACAAGCCATACCGATTTCTCAAGATATTTGTCATTCAATGCAAAAAAACCCCACCCTCTCGACTGACACGCTATTGGAACTGAAGGAGAGGTGATAATTCCTCCCCAGACAGATCTCTGGGTACCAAAGGGAACTGCTGCCCAGGCGGAAAAGCCAGGAACGAGCGAGAGGATGAGCTTCATGGCTGTGCCAGTCTCCACGGCCTTGGGCAGCAGTCTGAAGGATGAGGCCCTGCCCCAGCAGAGCAGATGTGCTCACCTAAGGGGGCCATCCTCCACAGTACTGCAGTTCTTCAGCCGTGTCCTCTGCAGCGTGTCCCAAGCTCCTCAGTGAGCCAGACTCCATGTGCCCTGGAGGACACAGACCTGCTCAGGCCAAGAGGACGGACCGGCCCAGCTGCAGCCATTGCAGCCTGCACGCCCTGCTGCCACCCAGCCCAGAAACCAACCATTTCACGTTGCTGGAGCGGACACCCTTAGCACACTGGGTACGCTTGCTGCCCTAAGAAAGGGGCTCAGCCTCTGCTCACTGCTCTCTTAACGTCAAAACGTCTTCCATCAATTTAGTTACAAGCTAGCAGGATTCATTCAAGTCCTCGAAGGAATTTACATACTTAAGCACCATCAATCAAACTGGACGCCGGTCACAGAGACCAAGGTCTTTGTGATGGGACAGCTCTTTGACCGAGGTGTCCAAGTGGTCAGCAGAGCAGAGCTACACCCTGCTAGAGCCCGTGGGCAGGGCCAGCAAACTGCTGGTGGTCTCCTTCCCCACCTCTCTGTATTTCGTCACTCAGACAGGGCTGGGACCTGCCAGCCTGTCTGGGGATTTTTACGACGTGGAACCGGCTTGGTGCACACACGGTTATTGCATTTGGGCAGTCGGAAGCACTGGCCCAACAGTGGCCACCATGAGCCTGCTCAGCCCCCTGGGGAGCAGGACAGATCTTCCGGTCCTGCGGAGCCTGATGGGGCCGAGAGAGGTCAGAAAAGTGACCCCAGTAAAGCAAAGTGGGAAGATAAAAAGCATACAGGTATTTGAGAAGGAGAGGACTGTAAGGGTGATAGAAATGGAAGATGAGAGAACTGTAAGAGAAAAGCTGGGCAATGCTACATGGTGATGTCACAGGAGTGAAGCTGACAAAGAACACGAGTATTACGCCAAATGCCGTATCAGTCGCTTCCGTTGTCAGGGATCAGCAAGGAAGGGAGAAACAAGCAGAAACAGGGTGCAAGAAAAAAAACCCACAAAATTGACAGGAATCAAAATAAACACTTATTTTATATATGTGGTGACAAGTTCTTAAATGCAGACACAACCTTGCCTTGAAGATTATACCAAAGAAATAACAGTGTAGAATACATCCCATTTGTGAATTTAGAAGGGTTTTTCAAAGCATGCCTTAGTAATTCTCCCTGCACGTTCAACCCACACTAGCAAATGGAAAGGCGCGCTCGTGTGAAACCAGTGAAAACGGAATCCATGAGAGAAACATTCTGGGACTCAAAATGTTATTTCCTGAAGCAAGTGCCTGCATGCTGGGGTGTGGGGTCACCCCTTTACGGCACTTCTGCACTGCGACAGCAGGTACCGGTCCCGCAGACGCGGTGCCATGAAGGTCCCGCAGCAGCCTGCCTGACTCCAGGCATACCTAGCAGCAAGAGTCTGAGCTAGGGCAAGCAGAGCACAAACCCAGGTCTCTCAGAGGGAACTTGGGCTGTTGATTTGCTGCTTCTCAACAAGCAGTAGCTCTCAATTGCGGTGAATTTAAATTCCTTGAGGTCGGTGTGGGGGAAGGATTCCCATGCTAGATGCTAAACCAAGGATGTGGGGCAGAACAAGAGCCTGTTGCAAACACATCTGTGCTGAGCCACAATCTCCTGCTTGCAGTTTCTGCTCCCCATCAGAAGCTGCACAAGCAAGAGCAATTGTGACCCAGACACAGGCACGATGTTGTTTGACAAACAGCTCGAGAAGCGGAGATGTTAAAAGTTTTGAGCTCTACATGAAGGCAGTTAAATTCATCTAGAGAACTTTTACTCTACACCTCTGTGGCCATCTTCCTACTTCAGAGAATTTTTAATGCCTACGCTTAAGTTTTAATTTAAAACCAGGCATTTCCAAACACTTTCAAAGCAGCAGTCAAAGCAGCACCTCCAGCATTCAACAGCCCCGTAAGGCTCCGCCTCCCTTGGGCCAACGGCAGTGCATCCCTTGCTTGTTCAGGTTACCAAAAGAGCTCAGTTCCCAAAAGAGGGAACTGTTAAACAACAAAAGCACTGTAACTTTGGATGGAGCGACTACTCATGGAAGTAACAGATCCAACTCATCTCATACAACCCTAACAATGATCCTCATGAAGGGAAGGAAGCACAGAACATGGGCTGCACAGTAGGACTGTCTCCCCTTCACAAGATGAGACCGCCAAGGCACGTTACTCTATTGCTTCTTAAAATCATATTTTAAGCAGAAACCTGGTATCTAATTTGCTGTAGCGTTACCTTAATCACCTTGGCTGTCCTTCTTGGGAAGTGCTCCTCAACATACGAACACTTTCTGCAACAGGAGCACCACAGCACATCAGCTACTGCATCTCCCAGAAGCTTCCGTGCAGAATGTGATCCCACACAAAGAGCTCAGTAGTTAAAGGACATTGCATTTAATCTGATTTCTTCA
Source organism: Todiramphus chloris collaris (assembly GCA_025345505.1). NCBI lineage: Eukaryota > Metazoa > Chordata > Aves > Coraciiformes > Alcedinidae > Todiramphus > Todiramphus chloris. Next base: position 22,290,525 of record JANVCC010000037.1, on the reverse strand, counting down.
CAGGGGAATTACTCAACACCAAAATACCACCAACTTCCACAGTGCCCAAGCATGGACAAGACAGTCTCTGCCGACAAAGCAGGGATGGGAAAAGCCCAGATGAGTGACCCCGCCAGACGAAGGAGCTGCCCACCACGGCAAAGTCAGCCCACGCGGGTCAGGCCATCCCTTTGCTCCTGAACTCTGCTGGGAAGGCAGCAGACACGCCTGCCCACGCTGCCGCTTACCGTCATGATGAGCTTCTCCACACAGTCGGGTGACACACTGTGCAGATGGGTGAGGTGCAGCTGCAGATGGATCTTGTTGTTCAGCATGTCCTGGCAGAGCGGGCAGCGGAGCATGGGCTGCACCGAGTGCTGGGTCATGGCGTGCACCCGCAGCCTGTTCACGTCCGTGTTACTGTACTTGCAGTACGGGCACTGATACATCTGCAGGGCAAGACAAAGGAATCACACAACTATCACAGCTGCTGCTTTCCTCTTCCCTTACAGATGGACCTTCATAGTTTGATGCCTCCTCCTACCACCAGTTATCACCTTTCATCCTTCTCCTATTTCACTCTTTGCTTTTGGCACATATGAAACAAATTATCTGCTTGTAGATGCACAAAAAGATGGTTTCTTCTTCCTTACCTGCTCTGATTTGGTCTCCTCTGAAGTTTTTGACCATTTAAAGGAGAGAGGCGACTCAGAGCTGCTGGGAAATGATATTCGTTTAGAGGATGCTGGAGGCTCTGTCAGCTCCTTCTCTGCCTGGCTGGCTGGTGCTGCAACAAAAAGAGATTTATATCAGGACATCTCCAAAGAGGCTTAAGTTGGACGAAGAAAGTATTTCCATTGATTCTGCTGCTGTTGCTTGAAACACATACCAAGGACTTGGAGGAGGCCGAGCCTGTGGGCTAGCTTACATCCTCCAGAGCGTGCCTGGCCAAAACAAGTTCATTCTTGACTATCTTCCATAGTAAGGGAACCGTGTCATTTATAGTTAGGAGCCGAGAAATCCCAGCTATTCCTGTGGGCTGCTTACAGCCTGTTAGGTGCAGGAGAGCCTTGTCCGGTGTTTACATCGGACGCACAAATGCTCAGCCAGACGTGAAGGCCAATGTGTCATCTCCACGAGCAGCTGGAATGACTCAACAAAACAGGAGTCACACTCCTGGCTCACCCAGGACGCTCCACACAGAACACTCCAGAAAATGTTTGCCTTGGCAATGGCTGGAAGCTGTGGCCATCAACCCAACTGCGGTGCCCGCGGTGCTGGAAGCAGCGGCACGCAGCCAGGACAGCCTCAGCCAGCCCAGCCTCAGGAGCAGCGCGTGTCTGAGGGTACTTCCCAGCAAGCAGCCTCCCCACCATCGCCGTGGCAGAGACCCGGCCTACGGCCAGTGCCGGGATGGGACCCGGACGTTCTCGTGCTGGAACAAACTGAGGAAAGGCCATTTTATTTCAGCAAAATGGAGAAAGGCAAACGAGCCCGGAAGCCAACAGCAAAACACTCTGCAAGTTGTGGCACTCCAAGAAGCACATCCCTGACCTTTCCTCCTCCCCCAAACCCTGGCAGCCTACAGTACATAAATTTGTGGGACATCTATTATTTAAAAACTGTAAGGACAAGTATATTATACACAGCCCCCGTCTCCTCCTCCCCGAACACACATTCATAACAGTACTTTAATCTGTCTCGAATCGACTTCAAACCCATTTTGCCCTTAATGGGAGTTATTCATTTTCACTTGAAAGGTAATATATGACAGCTGGATATTTAATATGATGGATCGGCTGCCGATTAACAAGGCACTGTAGCATTCTTAGACCGGTCCCCCCATACTCTTCCCCTTGTCTCTCATTCTCTTTGTGAACCCGCGGGTATCCGCTCCTTGTTTCAGAAGATGCCGTCAGGCAAGATCCAGGCAAACGGCTTCCTTCTCGAAGATCCTTCTGCTGACTCGCACAAGCTCTATTTCGAAAGGTGCCACATCACAGTCAGAAATACAGTCCCCATTTCTAGCCACCTTTCCTGACGGACCCCACCTTTTAGCATTCAGTTAAATAAAAGCAAGATAACTTCAGGAGAGGGAAAATGGGTATTGCAGACAGACAATCATCCTGCCAGAGGGAGGCAGGGATTGGAGGAGCTCTGGTGCTACTGAATTTCTCCTGGTAGACATGGCCATGACAAAGCCTTCCCCGCAGCGCTGCCCTGCTGCCTGCCGAGTGTCTCAGCCCTGTCTGGAGTCACAGCCTTCACGCACGGATCAGAAGTCCTGGCTGTATCTGAAATCAAAACCACAGGACCCCATCGTGCTGCCAACTCCATGAAAATTCCAAAGGTAGAGTTTATTTGTGTGAAACGAGTCTGCGGTGTCAGCATCAACATTTGGACACCAACGCAGGTCCTGCTCTGGTCCCAGCGCAGAATGATGGTCTGCTTCTCAGGTCAACCTGCTAGCTTGAGCCTGAGATGTTCCTTGGGTTCAGAACTGGAAAGTCACTGAAGCTGTCTACAGGACCAAAGCTGGCCCTCCCTACCTTCAACTAACAGAATGTGCTTGGAGCAAGGGAACAGACAGCCCCCCACCAGCCCCACCTGCACTGCTCCCTCCCGATGAAGGCAGGCCTGCCGGGGGCCTGGGGACGCACAGACAGCCACCCAGTCACACCGCAGCAGGCAGACGACCACCCTGACTTAAAACGCCCTGCCTGAGCCTTCTGTGATGTGAGCGGCCCCACTAAGGAGGCTAATTGCTGCTGACATTGTCCACTCCTTGGTGTGACCTCGGACATTGAAGCGTCAGTCCCAATCAGGCAGTCAGGCGTCAGGACCAGTGTCTGGAGACCCCAGGTCCACCAGTGTGGTCACAGAGCCACATGAGCTCTGCTCACGACTTTGGGTCCCCTCAGACTTCTCTGCCCTGGATGGCAACCGTGTCTCCTGTGTGGTCCGGGCGGAGTCTCTCTGGGCTCTGTAACTGTCGCTTCAAACCCTCGGATGTCATCTGCTCCCCAAACCTACTGATCAGCACTGCAGTGCCAGCCCTGGGAGAGGGCCGAGGGGTGCAAGGGAGGAAAAGGGATGACTGGAGAAACCTCTGCTCATGTATACAGGCCACCTTCCAAATGAAGGATAACAATGCTTTCAGCTTTGGCAACCACAAAATACCTACAAAAATGCTTTAGTAAACCTGGGGGAGCTCCTACAGCTTGAGCTCAGGACAAAGCCCCTGGTGCCCCCACTGCTGGTGGGATATGTGCTGGCACAGCAAGGCACGAGATGCTCAGGGAGCTCCGGGTTTCACCCTCTGCCACCAGCTTCCCTGTGCACCACTTCTAGAACTCACCGATGGGACGTTTTTGGAAGCAGTGACTAAATTCAGCAACTGCCACCTACCCCGTAGCTGCTGAACACCAGCTGTAACCTCTGGAATCAGGACAGGGTATTTTATTATTTCCTTCCTATGGGGAAGCAGCCTGCTTAGAATGAGAGAAAAACTAAAACTCACTTTTACTCACCATCTCCAAAGTGCTCAATTTTATTGAATGCCCTTTATCCAACCCATAACTTTAATCCTTCAAAACCAAAACCAGACTGTCCAGATGCCAGAATAACTGGCTTGTTGCAGAGTTCTGAAAAACGCATATGGAATATTTGTTCTAAGTATTTTGTTTTGAGTTGACAGCTCAAGTGGGAATTTTAACACGGAGACCAAAGTTTATTGTTGATAAACAGCCAAACGCACGAAGTGACACATTCAGTCCACATCACAGATCAGAGGAATTACGAACTCTCTTCTGCCTGGAGAAATGAGGACACGCAGCTCGGTGCCTGCCTGCAGAGCTCACCGGCAGCTGTGCGGGACCTTCGCGTCTGCGCGGAGCCGATGGGACAAACTGGCCTTGGCTGAAACCGTCAAAAGGGCCTCAGCACCGAGCAGCAGCTCAGCACCAGAGCAGGTGCAGCCCAACGCCTGTGCCCATCACATTCAACATCACGCTTGGATGTCCAGGTCTTGCAGGAAAAAGAAGGAATCTGGGTTCAAAGTATGACGTATGACCATGTATCAGTTAGTATTTTTATTATTTTAACTCTTTAGATGGATTTAATTCAGATTTGCTGACTTTAAAGAAACATCTGCATTTCTCAACAAGTGTCACCAAAAGCCAAGTGCAACGGGACGCTGCTGCACGCCCGCTGGCCCACCACAGTGCTTCCTGGAGACCTGCGTGTCTTCTCGCTCTTCCTTGGCAGCTTCTGCCTGTCAGAGGAGGAGGAGGAGGCGTCCTCTCAGGTGTTATTTCAGAGGTGAAATGCTTCATTGGAAGTGGGGATCTTTCCTTTGCTACGTCCAGAGGCAAAACCAGCATGGTCCCCAAAGCTGCTTGCTCTCTATTCTGGTGGGAAGGGAGTAGCCACCCCCCCCCCCACCCATCAGATTCTTTTAGCTAAAGTACCACTGACAGCCCCTTCATCTAAACTTCCATCTCCCAACCCAGCAACATAATGGAGAAGCCAATTAAATGATTATTAATTCATGCTGCTTTCCGTAAGCCAGAGGTTCTCATCTCCCTGCATTCCGTAAACCAGCTCGCCACTTGCCCTAGAAATTTACAGTGGGGTTTCTGCTATCTCCATTGATTCAAAAAGCAACACCCTCCCTGCCCTCAGCCTACTTATAAAAAAACCTCCCTTCCTACTAAGTTCAGCAGCTGGCCTGGGAAAAAGTTTTCAGCGGGACCAGGGAACTGTGTTTTCGCTGCTCAATGGAAGATAAAATTCCATATTTGGTGGTGCCTCCATCCTCAAACTTCCCCTGACGTTTTCTTGGAGCAATTACTCAGCATCACGAGCCCTCGGACCAGAGCGACCTGCCTGTGGTGCGTGCGCAGCCCTGGAAACGCCGTCACCCCGGCACAGCTCTCGCGGAGGAGCATCCTTAGAGCAGCTGTGGCTTTCCTCCCCACATCCTGAGACCGGAGCGACTGTTTCATCTGTTTCCACGCTCACGCAGCCTTCGCTGCAGGCGACAGGTCCCGTGGTCCAGGCTGACCTGCACTGTTCTGTTAACAGCAGCTCAGGAGCCTGGAGAGATGGTGCACCAAGTGCCGGTCTCAGCCTCCCGGGCAGACAGCTCCCCCCGCATGGAAACACAAACACACCTTCCATCCTAACACAGCAAGCACAACTTGGAGAAGGGAACTGCACCGGGAGGCTGCAGGGACACCAGAGTGGCCAGAGCCCTGCTCAGCCTGCCCCCAAAGGGCACCCGGGCACCCAGCAAGGCCCGAGCGCAGCCCCTTTGTTACCTCCTGTCTTAATAATACACGGTTGGATGTTTCTCTCTGAAACACCGGCTGTTTACATTCCTTATTCCCTGAAGGTACCATTCGTTCTAGTAAGATGTTGTAGCCACACTAACAGGCCTGTATATTGCCTGTTGCTCTACAGTATTTTTTCAGCTCGGTATTTGATAAATAACGTGACTGCACAATCGACAGAAGTAAATACACAGAGATTTGCAAGCACACTTTTGTACCCAGACATTTATCGCCGCCTTTCAGAAATGTGGCCCTGAAAATGCTCAAATAATTTCTTTTTCTAATGCTGTGTCATGCCTTCCAGCCTGCAGTTGGTATGAACAACTGAATTACTACTAAATATTCATACTACGGCACCCAGAAGCCCCAGCCACCACCAGACTTTTCTGCCAGAAACACAGAGGGCCCAGAAGACGCCGTGGCGAGATGCCAGGCAGCGCAGGGGCACGTGGAGGCAGCGCTTCGCTTGTCCTCGATCCTGAAAGTTCTGAGAATCCCGACCCTGATCCAGGGGGCAGGAGAGACGTTGACAACACAGCCACGGGCAGCCCTGCCACGTCAGCATGCTGGGACCAGGGTCCAGGAGCTGACAGACACAGCCGTGGCAGCGGCCGCGGCAGAAGATGGCCTCGGCGCTCAAGCAGCGAAACGCCCTGGCAAACGCACCCCAGAGAAAGGGCCCCGAGCGAAGGTGGGAGGCGACAGCTCCCTCTCTGTAGCTCGAGAAAATCACCCCAACTGCTGCCCAGCACGACCCCACCTCTGCAAAGTGGTACCCTAAAGAAGAGCACCTTCTCTTCCAGCAATGGCGTCTAAGATCCTGTCTTCACAACCATGGGAGATCTTGCTTTTTTTTTGTAATTTACAAAGCTGTGGAATCCTCAGCCTGCCCTGGGGAAGGTTGATGGGCCTTTGGTTCCTCCCAGAGCCACCACCGGCCATGGCCTCCCCTTCCCCCCAGGGACCAGACGCCCAGCACTGTGACGGTGCCGGAGCCAGGCGCGCTCTGAGCCCAGGCTGCCCAGCAAGCTGTGGCACCGAGGTGCCCGGCCCGGCTGTGTTCCTGGGCTTGACTCGGTGCCCTGGAGCCTTTTGTGCTTTGTAAATCCTCAGGAAAAACCCACAGTTACAGTCTCAGCTTTCCCATCCCTTCTCCCAGGTTTCCTTCATGCAGCAGCCAGGGTCGAGAGCGGCTCCATTGCCCCTCGTCCCCTTCCTCCCAGCCCACTCTCACCCTCATCTTCACTCTGGTCTGCAGAATCTCCCAGCCATTAAGTGCTCAACAAATGCCATATATTAAAAAAAAAACAACAACAGAAAAAGCAGCGGCGGGGGGAGGGGCAGTAATAGATTTCCGTCAGGATGTGCCTGACCTGTTTTTTTCAATTTCAGTAATTAGAAAGGCAGTGGGCCTGTAGGAATTATTCATAAACTGCAGGAGCTGTGCAGTATACATTTATGTTAAACATGTCAAATCCGATTGAAATCATGCCTGCCAGCACCATACTCCATAAACACACTTTTCTGCAACAATTTCCCAGCTCTCGGCAGCCCATTAATACCTCCTTTAATAGCAATCTACCACGGATTCGAATCAGGGACGCTCCATTGCACTAATTGCTCTGTTAGGTGAGCATCATGGATTAAAAAAAAAAAAAAAAATCATTAAAAAAAATAAAAGCCCTTCAGGCTAGTCCTCCAGAAATATTTCATTTCAATCTATATTTTAAGTAGAGTTTGTTTCCTGTTTTTGTGGAAAAAAATCTGATATCCTACATCTATACAAGTAGCAGTGCATTAAGAAAGTCTCTTTCATAGCTGGGTCACTGCAGATGGAGCGCTTTGCTCTAGCCGGAAAGCACACACAGGCCCCACCCCAAATCTCAGAAGTCTGGTACTGACCTACCCCAGTCTGATTCAGGCTTCAGCTGGAAGCCGATGGGCGGAATATTAATCATTTGCATCCTGCCTTAAACATGGAGTCAGGAATAGTCATGATTTCTTTCCTCCTTGCTGGTTTGCTTGTGATAAATCTCACGTTAGTCACGGTGAGATAATTTCTGCAGCTCAGCCGCCAGGCAAGAGCATCTCCCTTCTCCAGCGCGGAGGTGGGTGGCTCTGGGGCAGAAAGAGGGGAGCAGGGGGGCAGGGCAGCTCCGGGGCGAGGGGGCTGCACCCATCAGCTCCTGGGAGCCGCCTCATCCCCCCAGCTGAGCCAGAGAAGGAGAGACAGCAAACGGGTCCTGTCTAGGAACAGGACCATCAGCCCTTTGCTGCTCACACAGTATCTGAGCGTCCCATCAGCACCACTGAGCATCGGGAGTGGAGGGGAACGGAGAATGGCGGCTGGAAGCCGATGGCTCTGCCTCTGCCCAGGCAGCTTCAGGAGCCACTGAGACTTGTGTGAAAACTGAGGTAAAATGATCCCTCATTTAGGTTGGAGCAGAGAAGTTTTTTCTCTCGGTGATGGCAGCAGCAGCCACACGCATCTGGCAGGGCCACAGAGCAGCCAAAGGCCACAGACCCATCACGCCCCTGACCCGTCGCTCCCCGTCGGCGCAAAGCGGGCTGCCAGACATCCTCCGCCTTTCCTTAGAGACCTCGCACATCTTCAAGGAAGAAACAGTCACCCAGGGTGCAGCTGAGAAACTGAGGCACAAAAGGTGAGTAAACTGCAAAGGAACATAACGATCAAATTGCAGCAGGATGAACAGAAAACAGGCCTATCAACCCCCACTTCAGCACAGGTTTACTGGCTTTGAGCCCGCACTTCTCTCTCGCCTGTCTCCCTCTTTCACAGAATTGCCTGGCTCAGAGGCACCTCCAAAGGTCAGCCAGTCCATCCAGAGCAGGATAAACTGCGCCCGCTTCATTCCCAACAGTGGCTCGGCTACTCTTGAAAGACCTCTGAAGAACCTTCCCAGAAAATCTACTCCAGTAGCAGGAGATTTAAAAGAAAATTTATTATCTAACCTCAGTCAATTTAAGCCCATTGCTTCTTGTTGTCTGTATCTTGAGCATGGAGAAGAAACTATTTCCTTCCTTTCTGAAGCATTTTACACACAAAAAGACTTTTTTTCCTCCCTTTTGGTCTTGTCTTTTTGGGTCAAACGAGGCTGTTTCTTCCATTCTCTCCTTGCAGCTAATGCTACGCAGACCATGCCCTGGTCTGGGTTATTCTTGCTGTTTGGGCATTCTGAAACTGCTCCTCAACTTTCGTGACACCTCAAGCTCAGAGATGCACAGCTTTCCAGCGCTGAAGAAACACTCCCGTTCCACAGTGTTTTCACCTACACCACGATGTTTGTGCTTTGCTTTCAGACTGTCCTGAGAGGCAGCGTTTCCAGTGTTCCTGCGGAGAAGACAGGAGATACTGACTGCAGACAGGACCTTCTTCACACAGAAGGAAATTGGGTCGTGTTGACATGATTTGTTCTTGACAAATCCATGTCGACTGTTACTCATCTCATTATCTTCCCGTCAGTACTTACAAACAGTTGTTTGGTCAATTCCCAGGAAAATCTGGGGCAAGCAGAGCTGGCAGGTGTGCGGTTCCCCAGCTACTCCTCTAGTCACAGAGCAGCACCGTGCCTGTCCCCTCACGGCACCTCCCCTGTTTTCTGTAAATTCACAGGAGAGAGCAGCTGACAGGCCAGAGGATGCTTCCGTTGCTTTCTCAAACACCCAGGTATGAAGTGGCAGGTCATGGACGTGACAACATTTAGCTTCACTAAGTACTTTGCAGCCTATTCCTGCACAGTTGGAGGATGAGCTCTCTCCACGGTGCCGCTGACATGGGCTGTGCTGGTCTCTCGTGCAGTCAGTCTGTTTAGGGAAGATGCAAAGAAGGCTTTATGCTCTGCAGCTTTCTTGAGGTGGTGGTTTATAGCCTTCCCATTGCTGAGCTGCACACCAGTGCTTTTCTTGCAGTCTCTTCTTAGAGCCAGTGCTTCCTTGATGCTGCCCGACTCCATCCCTGGTTACATCCCAGTTTCCACTGTGTTGTGTTGATATTCCTGTACCTGTGGACACTGCTCTTCTGTGGTTGCCATGAATAAACTGACCTAGTTTCCATTCCTTTCCACGTTTGAGGTCCAGAAGGACATGGCAACATAACCACGCTCCTCAAGGGAGCTCAAAAGCAGAAACAATACCAGACCAAGGTGTGGTACCTGCTTTGCATATCCACTTTACATAAACAGAGGATAACTTTTTTTTTGTGGGTTTATGTACATGTTCTGAGTACTCCTTTGTGTGTTTTCCTTTGAAGACTCGATGAAGCTGCCCATGACCTATCTGCTGTTTGACTGACAAACACCAAAAATGGGTTGGGAGTTTCACCAGCAGGATGAAGAAATAAAACCGTCCACATTTAGAGCTTAGGGTTTAAAAAGCAGGTCTTCCTTTTTCCTTACACATTCTAACATAGAAAAATATTTTTTCACATAGATCAGCTTTTGTAAATGCTTCAGGTTCAGGCAAAAGGCCCTACTCACCTTTTAAGAGATTTAATAAAAATACGATACTTAGATCTTTCTGTGACACTTCACAAAGTGTGCTCTTGGATAGAATCACACAATCCCAACACAACAAGAGACTAAAGATCACCTAGAGCCAGGCAAAATCTGCATCTCTGGGCTGAAGAGTGATCTGTGATGGGGAGCAACACACAGAGCTCAGACTACATTCAATGAGTGCAGCGTGGACTGAGAACAGGAGCTCCAGTAAGCACTAAAGCACAGCTCGCTTCCTTCACCCCTTTGGACACATCTTCCGATCGACTGAGATTGAGATTGGTTGAGAATGTAACTGTACCGAGGCAAAGACCACATTTCATCCTTCTGGGGACTCTGCAGACAGAAATACGTCTTTGGCTGCAGCTCACTAAGACAACCGCAAATGCGGCAGGGGAAGGCTACCTGGAAGAAGGGTCTCTGTGCAGACTGAGGGCACCACACCGAGCAACCCACGAGGATGCTGCGCAGAAACAGAAACGGGGGGTCAGAACTGCTCCGTCCTGGGTCAAGGAAAATGAGCAATGCCTCCAGCACCTCTGTTCCCTTTCCCTATGTTGAAGCAGTCAGCAAGACACTGAGGAGGCAACAGCCTTCTCTAGAGGACAATCCTGCAGCTGGTTTCTGCTCCGAGGCAAGGAATATTTAAGAGATTCCTCCCACTCACCTCTGCAAGACAGCAACCATCTTGTGGGAAAGACAGACTAACCCAATACCTTCACAATTAATGCATCCAAAGATTTTGCAAAGAGAAACCTTTCAGATTCCACTGCAACGATGTACGTGTTGTTGTGCATCTGCCACTTCTGTTTCAGGATGTCGTGGCTCCAGCAGCAAGCGAGCAGTTAACAGAGCACAAAGCACAGGGTCTGCCTCTCTGCTCTGCCTTTCTACATCAAAATCTCGCCAGCAGAGCCAGGACCACGATGAAGAAGCAGGTGAACAGTCTCTCAAGTCTTACCAACATAGGCTGGGCTGTCATGATACGCTAATCCACACCGAGTGCTGGCTGCTGCCAGAAGGACAGTCCCTTTCTCCCCTCCCAGCTGCCAATTCCCACTGCCTGGGTCAGGTCCCAGCTCTGACCCACCACCCTAGGGCCAGCCAGGGGCTGGGGGAGGACATGTGACCGACCACGGCTCAAACTATCCAAGTGACGAAGCAACACTCAAGAGACTTTACAGAGGACCACACTTGTCAGGCTGACAGTGTTTCGTGGTGCAGTCATTTAAGAAAACAGGTTTTTTGCAGATCGTTGCTCTTCCCACTCTCCTTTCCTGAATTTAAAGAAAAGAAGGGACCAAAACCCACCTGTCCATTTACTCTGGTCCTTGTCCCCTCCACTCTCTGGCTCCTTGGCAGGCTCTTCAGCATCACCGGCTGTTTCATTGGGCCCTTCCACATCTTCAATGGATTCTTCTGAAACAAGAGAAGCACAAAGTGTAACATAAAAATGGAAGTGAAAACAGAAGAGCAAGTAACTGCCATTGAGCAAGAGCAACAGTCAGTGTTAAAGCAGAAGTGCTGAGTGGCAGGTATCAATGTCACCCAGTGTTCTCCCAACACTACCTGCTAAGTAGTCAAGAAAGAAACTACAAAGGGAAAAAGTGAGAGATGAAGATGGAATGAAGAATCTCACCCACTTATACCACTTAAAGCTACTGACGTCCCCCGCGTGTAATGTACAGTAAAACATTTGCCTGATACGAGAAGGTTCTACCCAAGCATGCCACGGATTAGAGAAGTGTCAGGGACTGACCGGAGCCTCCAGCACTTCTGGCCTCAGCCTTTATCCTCATCCCCATCTCAAGTTCTTCGTACTGAATCACACCGCGTGGTACTGACCCTGGCCACTGAGACCCCCGAGTTCACCACCACTCACTCCTGCTCAAACAAAGCAAGGAGCCGTGTTGTCTTCTGCAGATTTGGCCCTGACACAAAGCACAGGAGGAAGCTGCTGGGAGGGGGTCTTATTTTCACCCCGGTCACAGGACGACTTTGAGCACGCAGGAGTACCACACAGGTATGAAAGCACGAAGGAGGAAAAATACTCAGTGAAGTGAAGCACTGAAAGCTCTGAACAGAACACCGAGTGACCAAGTGCCACTGCCCCACCCATTACCCACAGGACCGGTGTTCCAAGGCTGGCGGCACGGAGCGTGTCGACAGGGCGTAGCGCAGCCCCACGCTGAGCCACCCTTGTCCGGTGGGAAGCAGGAGCGAGATCCCTGCAGCTGCCAGGCTTCTACCCCAGGGTGTAAGAGCCACATTATTATCTGGTATCTTGGGTACTTATGTACAGTGAGTGCAACTTGATGGGGGCATGGAATTAATAGGGGCTACATCAACACTAGGGAGAAAGGGTACTTTTAAGCAATTACATCCTCTTTTAGGCAGGATAGTTCATAATTTTAACTCGCATTATCTGCTTGCAGTAAATCCTAGGCTATCCTGAGGTTTTATCTTAACTACCCAACCAGTTAAAGCACCACCCCCATCCTCCCCCTAACAAAGGCAGGGCTAGAAATCAAGATTAACAATATATATTAGGAGATTGCAGATACTCCACAGCGTCCTTTGAGACTGTGACAAGCTAAATCAGGAAGGAACTTATAAAAGCATCCCGAGATCAGCACGGCTATCAAGTGGAACCTCTGTGATTTATACTTCACTGCTCTTTCACTCTCAAAAGCTGGAAACTGTGGAGAGCTGCAGGGATCCCAGTGGTGTCCGCCAGGAAAAAGGGGACCCCAGAGGGAGAGGTGTGATGGGTGCCACCCGGAGCAGTCTGCCCTGCAAGAGAAGGGCTCAGCCTGGCTGGAGAGCGGGGCTGTGAAACCAGAAGCTGGATTCATGCCTCAGAAATTACAGTTCCTTATTTTTTTTCTGCTCTGGGGAAAAAAAACCCAACAAAACTCTCCCCTCAGTTCAATCCAACCCCCTTGCTGCCTTCGGAGAGCTGCCGCACAGGGCCAGAGAGCTTCCCTGCGAGGCAGGCAGCGGGCACCGAAAGCCCATTTTCACCGGTTTTATCAAAGACCTTCCCCGCGGGGTTTCTGTTCTCGTGTTCCAGTCTTCACCTTGGCCTCTCCCCGGCCGGCTCCAGCCACTCCCCGGCCCTGCGGGCAGGGCCCCTGCGCACCGGCCCAGCCCCGGCCCCGGGCCCCGAGCCCCGGCCCCGCTGGGAGCCCCCCGGGCCGGGCCGGACAACAAAGGGGGCCCGGCGCGGGCGCAGTCCCGGCTGCGACCCGGAGGTGTCAGCACCGGCATGGCAGGCAGGGCCGGGGCAGCGCTGCGGCTCAGACGCTGTCTGGGCTCTGACCTGAGCATGTGGAAATAATACACGTCTTCTAGTGCGCTGTCTGGTTCGAGGGGAATAAAATAGGACATTCATAAGCAGTTACACCATCTGTCTTTATACCATCATCATCATCAACAAGGGAAAAAATAGCTCTTTAAAATGGATGAAAGCCCAGGCTGACAGTAACCGGAAAAATGTGAGCTATGAATACCAATAACGGTAGAAAATGATTAAAAAACATGACTACAAGCAGCAAATGCTCCCGCCCCGATGGGCCTGCAGCCCGTCCCAGTGCCGAGCCCCAGCAGCCCCCAGCCCAGGCCCCGGGCACAGCCCCTCTCTGAGGACGGGATCTGCCGCCGTGGCTCCCACAGCTCTGCGATGCAGAGAGCACGCGCGCTTGGAACCCTTCTCCTCCCCACGCCGGGCTGAGACCGTTCTGAGGAGTGGTTTTTCTACATGGGATGGGATGGGAAGGGAGCAGAGCACGCGACACATCTGTCCAGGGAGGCTCAGAATCATCTGGGAAAGGCCCCAGCACCATCCTTGCTCCTGGGGCTTTGCGGGGACCATCCTCCTGCTCCTGTCCCTGGCATGCCCTGGGAGCTCCCTGCATCCACGGAGAAGGACGCAGCCCAGCGACCTGGGGAGGGGGTAACCACTGCCTGCTGGCTGCCCTGTGAGCCTCCCCCATCGGACCTTTTGGGGAGGCTGGACGCAGCTCTGCTGGCTACACGCAGCCAGACCTGTCTTGCGGCCACTGCTGGGATCCAGCTGACCCCAGGGATGGCGGGGAGAGCGTCCTCAGCCACACCGCTGCTCACCGCAGAGGGCCGTGAACCCGCACACGTGAGCTGACCCAGCTTCTAACGACAAGATCAGCCAACACCGAAAATAAAACGCGGCAGAGCGCCTGTTCCCGAAAGATTTGCACCCACACTCTGCTGACAGCTCTCTTGCTGATGAGCCACAGTGGCGGGTCTGGGTGGCAAGTGCGAATGGCACCCAACCAGCTATCTCCCTGCACTTCTTTGGGTATCCTCTAAGAGGACAAGGTCAGCATCGCAGGCAGTAAGGAAACGTTTGCTCTCCTCCTCAAGCTGCCACACGAGCAACAAGGAGCTTCTGAGCTGCCATTTTACTTGTCGGCAGACCCTGGTGTCACACTGTTCCCATACTGCACCCGAGTGAGCTGACACCACCTTTTAGCTAACAGCCAAAGAGCCCCACGGGACAGAACTGCAGCAGTGTGTGGAGACCACCCTGCGACCAGCTCCCAAAGGCTGAAGAGGCCATGGGCACCAAGATGTAGGGAATTTATTTCCAAACTTCCATGACCCTTTGGTTACTGTCTGACCATACTCCCTTGAAGCTGTACACACAGTTCGGGCTCATTCACCTAATGAACCGACTGTATCTTCCTTAGGAAGACTGACAAAACCTCCACCAGTCATTTTGTAGTTAAAAAAGTACTTGGGTTGAAACTACATCCTAAAGAGTGCCCTAGTCGGGGCTGATATCCGGAGGGTGAGAGGCCCCTCCACAGCAGATTGGCAATCTCTCC